>JAREIK010002179.1:24149-152815 GCA_029783825.1 Sapria himalayana | reverse complement strand
TATTTTTTGTTCTATCTATCTATATATCTATATGTAACTGCCAAAAATCTACTTACCAAACTATTTTTCTATCTATCTATTTATCTGTATGTCTATTTGTATATTTATCTGTCTATATTTCAATCTATCTATCTATCTATCGATATGTTTATCTATCTATTTGTCTATCTATCTATCTGTCTATTTGTCAGACTACGTTTATATCTATTTATCTGTCTATCTATCTATCTATCTATTTGTATATCTATCTATTAATCAATCTATCTATCTATCTATATTTTAGTCTATCTATCAGTCTATCAATCTATTTATTATCTATCTATCTTTTTATTAAACTATATATTTATCGATCTATCTATCTAGCTTTTCTATCTATCTATATATTATATATCTATCTATATGTTTATTTATCTATCTGTCTATCAATTTGTCTATCAATCTTTCTATCAATTAGTCTATCAATCTTTTTATCAATCTATTTATCAATTTTTTTATAAATCTAGCTATCAATCTTTCTATCAATATGTATATCAATCTCTTTATCAATCTATCTTTCAATATTTCTATTACTTTATCTATTTATCTATATTAATCAATCTATTTGTATATCTATCTATCTATCTATCTGTCTGTTTATCTATCTTTTTATCTATCTATTTGTCTATCTTTTAGTCTATCTATGTGTTTATCTATCCTTCTATCTACTTTCCTAACTATTTATGTTTCTATCTATCTATCAATTTTTCTATTTATTTTATCTATCTATCAATATATCTATCAATATATCTATCAATCTGTCTATTAAACTATTTATCTATCTATTTCTACTTATCTATATATCATTCTGTTTATCTATCTATATATGTGTCTATCTATCTACCAATCTATCTATGAATATATCTTTTCATCTGTCTATCTATCTGTCTATCTATATTTTCTATCTATCTCAACTATAAGAAAATATCGATTTAGCTAAGAAAATTTAGATATGGATAAAATTTCTAGCTAATTAGTGGGGTATTAGCTTGGAAATAACAAAAGATATTTGATTTTACATTAAATTAAAATTTACGATAGATTAGTGATAGATTAGCGATAGAAATGTTCGTTTGAAAATATTTCATTGCTAATATTTCGTAAATTACGTGCCAAGAATTGCGGGGAATTTACCAACGGATTTTGTTATGGAATTTTCCTAGCTAATTCTATCAAGACAAAATCCATCACTAAATAATTATCTTAAATTTTTTTTCACTATTTTATATTTTATTGCTAGCGATTATATCTTAAATTTTCTTTTTCACAAAATATATCCATTTTGCTAGCAATTATTCCCAAGCTATTTGGGCTAGACATAATTTTCATCACTAATCTTTAATGATTTAATTTTTTTTATATTATTTATTTTAATATTTTATTTAATTTTGTATATTAAAGGTACTTATTCCATGGTCTATAGTTGAGCGATCCTTAATTGACACATTCTTCTCCTATAATTATAAAATAAGTTATTATAAAAAATAATTTAAAAAATATATAAATACAAAAAAATTTAAAATTAATAAAGACTACAATAACTATTAATAAAGTCTACAATAACTATTAATATAGACTACAATAACATTAAATAATTAATTTTATAATTATTAAAATTTTTAAATATTTTAAAAAAATGAACATACATTAAAAATTCTACTAATAAAAAGATTAAATAATTCATTGTATGATAAAATATAATATATTTACAAAAATATCATATTTAATTGAAAAAATAGTAAATATTAATATTATTTAAAGTATAAAAAATAGTTTTACGCCTAGAGGAAATTTTATAAAAAATAATTACTAAAAAATTTGAAAATTTTGAATTATAAAAAAAAATTCTCATTTTTCATAATCTTTAAATGAAAATAAATTAATATATAAAGATTGATATAGAGATGTTTGCCCCTATTGAAATTTATAAGAAATAAATAATTGAGTTAAATTTATACTATTAGCTTTTAATATTCCGTCTTTATTAAATTTAATAAATATAAATTTTTCTTAAAAATCATATCACTTTAAGTAATTTTTAGAATTTTATAAATTATAAATTATATCAAATAATATGAAATCTTGTCTTTAAAATTATTTCATCTTATCTTCATAAAAATTAATATGAATTTTAAAAAAAATTATAAACTTAAAATATATATATTTATATATTTTTAACAAAAAGAGTATTTATAAATTTTTAAGAAAGTGTCTTGATGACCAATAATTTTTCATGCATGCCTTGCCATATTAAGTTTACAAATAGTATAGTCATTTGATTTTTTTTTTCTATGTGGAAAACCAAACATCTATTTTTTTGAAATTATTTATATATTTATTGTTTAATTAATTTGATAATTAAAAATTGAAAGGTATTTTGTTTTCATATGTGTCTTGCTACACACACATTAACTTGTTGAAAATAATTTATTAAGAAAATAAAAAGATGAGTCTTTATGTTTATATATATTTATTTTATATTAAATATTTTGATAATATTAAATTAAAACATTAATGAAATTTTAAAACCTAATAAAACATAATAAACTTAATAGTTAGAGAAACTATAAGTCTCTAACTTTCTCCATTGGCCTCTCTCTCTAACTCAAACATATTCAAAACGAAACATAAGGCACAAATGTCCACAAAAACATATTGCTAGGGTTTGGGAAACATGGACGCTGCACGGCATTGATGCATAATCATAGTCATGGCATACCCATGAAGAAAATATGATCATTAAGGACTGGAAGCAATTTGCATAATGCTAGTTTTACTGAACTCTGGAGATGACAGATAAATAAGTGCTATCGCAATAGCCTTCCAGCAAGTCTCCTTCTTCCTGAGTAATCCCAATGGTGTCAATCATGCAGGTCATCACTATCAATAATTCTGCAAATTGCTCGGTAGCATCTGGGTCCTAAATAGGTTTCTCTGTTGAGGAAAAAGAGAATATTCTCTCATGTGCACTCTTTATGCTCAAGCAAGGAGTCATAGTAATTCAATGATTTGTCTTCTAATTTCATTTTAACAACGAGCGTGGACCTCAATCCTTCATTGAGTGTTCTCATTATGGCCGTGGAGTGATAGCTCGCTACAACGAGAAACGGCCAATGAACTTGAACTAGTTGGCCATTTGAAAATTCTCAGAGATTGGAAGAGAGTTTGTAGTAATCAAAAATGCTTCATCTGTTATATCTGCTACTAAACTAATTGTTTATGTACATTCTCTATACCAATGTCGCACTTTAGCCTTGTTTCTTTTTTGTAATTTCTGATTTCCATCATGATATTGGTTAAAAATATGATCACTTATAATTTGTTCAAAATAAAGACTAATATGCACGTGTATTCAAAATAAAAAATGAAATGCTTAAAATGGTTTAATCATGCAAACAATATAGCTCTATTTGCTTTAATTTGTAAAGGTGAAGATGAAATAAAATAATTGCAAGGATTAAAAATTGACATTTGTTAGGATTATAAATAATGTTCTTTAGTACATTTTAACATAATATTGTGTTCATGATAAAATTTGTTCAAAAATGAGACCAAATCAAATCATTCGAATCCTTACCCTTTTGATCAAATTGATATATATAAATTTGTTAATCATTAATATGCGACCACCCAATTCAATTCGAACCTTAATATATTTATGGGGTATTTGGAATGCATATAATGCTGTTGTAATAAAATTGTCATGAACTATATAGACATGTGCTTTTAAATAACTCGTTTTCTTTATCATGCGCTTGTCTATTTATGCATCTTTATGAAGAATGAAGTTAGCAAAGGCAGACGTATGACTCTTCCTTTGATCCATATCATCAGTGGGAATTCGTAGACTAACTTGCCTCCTTTTTTTTGGTTACGATCAAATAAATATATTTTTTCATTTTTAAACTTCATATAGTCCCGCTCAGTTGTTTAAGGATGAACACTATATAAAACAGATTGATCCATGTTTGATGCTAACTAATCCACATTGTAGATCAATTCCATTAGATAAAATATACCTGGATAACATTCTTTAAATAAGGATTGTATATCGTTAGCTAATTCGCTACATTTTTGTTGTCTTAACAATGGTTTATGATTTTGATAAATATCATTTGATATACTTAATAAAGATTTACTATATAGCATAGGCATGAAGAGTACTTTGATTAATTTATGAGTGAGACTTGGAATTACTATGTTAAGTAGATTTTCAGACAATTTCTTGTTCTAGTATCTCAAAAGATCATCTAAAATATTACGGTAAATATCTTTAATCATAAGAGTATTATCTTCAATCAAAGGTATAAGATTAGTAAATGAGGCTAATTTTGTATCTAACATAAAATAACTTATAATTTGATAAGCACTTGCTGAAGTATCTTGTATGATAGGAATTTGCATTAGATTAGTACTATTTATAAGACATAGATACTTGCTTATGAACTGATAGGGATCCGCCACATCATTATCTTTTACAATTTGGAGATCCTCATCCGATAAATTATCATCCATATTATTTTTATACCATAAGAAAGTACTCTCATAAGTTATGAACTTCTTACAATGAAAAGTAGCAGCACTACTTATTATTCTATGTACATTTACTTTAACAGTCAATTTACCATCTACTACGTTCTCACTAGAGAAAAGAATTAGACTTCTAGCTAAATCATGCTCATGAAAATGGAATTCCCCAGCACAATAAATTATTCCACGAAAGTCAACGAAGGCTGGTAGATATAATTTAATATTAATTGGATATGCTCCATGAGAATCTTAACAAAATTATCATAATTACTTAGAAATGGGTACTTTTTCTTAAACTGTTTATAAGTATACCTTACTATTTCTATGTACCTACTAACATTCACTTTTGAGAGACTTTCAGGCCTAAGTAAACCATGTTTAACTAAGAGTTGATGTTTCTTTTTAATGAAGCTCAATACATCCTTATTAATATTAAAAGCCTATTCATGTAATTTATTCAAGGCTAAGCACAATTATGTATATCCAGTATTTAGATGAATATTAAAATGGGAAAAGTTATGGGATGTAATTATGCAAAAGTGCGGATAAATATCACCTATTGGGTCAGATTAGTACCCACTATAAAAAGGTGGTATTAAATCCTCACTTATGGATCTCAAAGCCTTAGGCTTACATACCATTGGTAGATTGAATTTGATCAGAATCATGTCAATCTCAAAATTGCAAATTGCATATAAATTGTTTAGGATTGAGATTTTTTTTACCATCCTTATTCTTTACATAATATTCATTAAAGTTGAATTGACTTGTAACCTCAATCATATGTCAATCCAATAAGAATTCAACCAAACACACACATATCACATATTTCTTATATTATTTCTTGTTAGGTTTTCCGTTAGACAGCTTAACCTGTTGTGTCTTCTCATTACCGCTAGAAGCCTTGTCTGACACTATTTTCTTATCTCGCATTTTTGCACCTTTCAAGACACGAGATTGGAATCTTACACATATTTTCAGATATTCAATCAAAGTTGATATGGGAACTACGGGATACTCATTAATAGAGTTGAAGAGAGAACCTAGTACATAAATAATAACGATCTCCAAAGTTTAATGAGCTAAATATTAAATAGGTGATACTAAGACATCGTGATCAAGGTAGATCTTTAGATAATCCTTAGTAGTTGTCTTCTCTTTAGAGATCATCATCTTAAATATTTCATTTGTATGCTCATACAAATTGTGTTTCTCCTCATCATACATTGAAGTATAGCCCTCATTAACTTTTGCAAACAGAATAATTCACTCTCTGTTAGATGAGACCTAGAATTCTTTCTCAATATATCCAGTATATTAGCTTGATAACTCATTACATTCGAATGAGTACTTTGATATCTTTCCAGATCCTTCTCAATATCATAATATACTTGATCCTAGAAATCCTTCGTTAAATCATGAATTCTTCTATAGATTATCAAATTAAATGAACATCTATGTACATGCACACATTTGTTAGACCCAAAGATTTTCATACTAGGATATAAGAATTATAAACCCTAAAAAATCAAGTAATAAAAACCTCTAGCCTTGAATAGGGCCTATGAGACACCTTTTTAGGTAGGAACTTTCTTTTCTCAAAACCAAATATGAGGCAAGCTATTAAAAATAAGAGACACTCAACACTCCTCTAGCCTTTACTAGGATCTCAATACAAAATCCACCTTCTCTATGAGGAATGAATTGTGTACTCTACATTAGCACACATACAGCGAAAGATCAGCTTGGCACCTATTTCACATGTAGGAACCAAATTTTTCGAGAAAAGGTATGGAGGGGGGGGGGTTGTGTTGATCCATCGAGGGGAAAAGGGGTGGTGTTGGAAAAAAAAGTACCTCCAATCTATGCTAATCTTTAGAGCCAAAAACATGATTATATCTCTAAAGATCAACCAGACTAGGTACAAAAATGTCTCGCCACACTGGAGGGTCAAAGTCGAGCATTGAGCATGCTCAATATTTGGTATAATTTTAAAATTTAAAACATTTATATATTTTGTGGTTGTCCTAATAGTCCAAATAAATCAAATCTATGTATAGTTTTATTAATTTTGTTAAAATTTGTTACCATTTGTTATTTTTAGACTTAATAAATATATACTCTAGGTTGAAGAATTGGGCCGAGATCCTAATTTTTATGAGATTTTTAGGAAGATACATGTAAAGAAAGTAGATGGTCAGTTTTTTACAAGTCTCAGATGATTGCTGTAAGAATCTCTTATATTAATATAATTTTATAATACTATAGTAAACATTGAAAGTTGTTTGGAATGCAAAATATTAAATTTATTTTATGTATATCTAGAATAGTATTTTTCTCTATTTTATCACAGGAACTCATGGAAGAACGTGTGATAGTTGCTTCTCAACAAGTTGTGGGTTCTATGGATTTTCAACCAATTGACTATGATCCTATCTATTTGGAGACCATAGGAGGTCATAAGAAGTAGCAAGTGTTTGGCATCGGCTAGAAGGAAGTGGCATTTTGTTGCAGTAATCGTGCTTCTAATTCATATATCACAGCAATGTGGATGAGGTGGTCGAATAATACGTAAAGGAAACAAATAAATGTTTTGAAGTTATGGAAACCAAAATGAAAGAGAAGGATGGGAAGATATCTCATTTGAAGGAAGAAATATAGAAAATGAAAGAAGATAAGGATGAGCAGATTAATCATTTGAAGGAAGAAATGCAAGAAATTAAAGAAATAAATGATGAGATTAAAGAAATGAATGATGAGATTAAAGATATTAAGAATTTAATGCAATAGTAGATGTCCTATATGAAGTCACAGTTAGCGGCATTGATGTGATAGATAGCATTTCGAGATCCAACTATGAAACCAAGCATGAGAGGCTAGCACAAATGCAGCAATTAATAATGAAAATGATTTTGTATTAGAATTATTTGTGAACTATTTTTGATTTTTATCTATATATAGCTAAACAAGATGAGATTTTTTTAGAGGTATCACTTTTTTTATTTTATTTTTTTTCTTTGCTTTGCCAATTAACCTAATCATGAATCTTTACAGGACATCTAATGTGAGACGCACGAAAAAATTCTGAATAAAAGCCTTCAGACATTGCCATGGTCCTTCCTATGGATGGGTCCCATCTTTATCGATCTCAGATGGATCAAAAGGAGGCCGAGCTTCTATTATCTTTATTATTTCTGAAACATTTTATTTTTGCACTCTCTATCTCTCTCTAAACATCATTTCTGCCCATCTTTTAGATATCTATTGACGTTGTATAACTATGAACTCAGATTAATGTTTGTTCATATCTATAATTACTATTTTTGTATATCTATGAATATGTCTGTGTACCCAAATATTTCAGGTAGAGTTTTAGCCTATTATAGTTATATAAAAGGCTTGGCTGGTCCTCCTGGTCCTGGGAATATCACGTTAGCTTCTGAAGTTGTGAGATGGACAAAAAAATTCTGGTCCCACGCAGACTCGGGTTTGTTCTTTACACTCTTATTTCATGCAGATCTGCATTGTCGCTGTTCAGATTTGTGACTGCTTTTTATCAGTCATCGGTGGAATTAAACTATTGATTTTTAATTTCCATAATGATTGCTAATAAAAATCAATTAAATGTGTTCATTCTGCTTATTCTCCTTCTCTTGCATGTTCATAGTTTAATGAATGATGACGGGCTGAACAGGAGGAACTGTGGCTATTATGAGCCATCTTTCAAGTGCCATCTTGGTCTACAACTAATACCTAGCATGGAAAATCATGACACGAAGCCTTTCTTACCAGGATGTGATCTTTACATCTTTATCATTAATGCCAACATCCATTCCATCTCTATGAATGCGATGTCTTCTATACTTCTCTTGTAATACAATACATGAGAGATGTATGGATAAACAAGAGAGAAAAGTTTTTGAACAAGTTACCTCTAAATGGTTCTTATCCTATCCCTCACATAAACTTCTGAGCCTCAACCATGCAGATTCTAACACCAACATGATTCTTTGCGAGGTGAAAGGATTTGTAAGATCGATCACCCAAGCCCTAACGAACAAGGTAGCCAATCCAAGAGAAAGTAAAGTGGTGATCCGTCAAAAAAAGCAAACTAGAGAAATCGAGGAAACCCAAAGGATCCAAACTCCATTTCTATTCCATATTTAAAAGCTCCAAAGAAATGCTTGGATGTGGTCATCATTAGCAATGACATGGATATCTTTGGCATTCCCATACTAGTATGCACTTGCACAGGCTAGTCTTAGCAGTGCTATCTATGGGTTGTGGTGAGTGCCAATCCACATGCTACACAACTAGCACATCGATGTATCCCTTGCCGATTAGCATGAAAAGAAAAGGAGTGGGGATAGTGGGAAGAACATGAGTTAAGATGTTTTGTTAATGAAGTTTTGCAAATTTTGCAGCAATTTGCTTTTTTTTATATATTGGGAAGACAAAACATCTAATTTTTGAAGTTTTGTTCCTCTTTTTTTTTGAATGTATATTGTTTTTATGGAGTGCATATTGTTTTTATGGAGAGCATATTGAATTGTTCTTGTAATTACATTGATGCATACAACGAAGTGACCATCCTTGCTTCGAACCAAGAGAGGAACCATTATTGGTGCAAGCACATGGAGAGGGGAAGAAACATTCTAAGAAAGCCACATTGGAACTTGGTGCTGTGGGGGGTGGCGAGGTAGACCAACCCTTTTATAGGTTATAGGACCAGAAGAAAGTTCTAGCTGTGGAAGGCAAGGTGTGAACTTTGATGATTCAAGCCTTGCTCATGGCTTGTTTTCTAGGTTTTTTTCTAAGAGTTTTTAGATATATTTACAAAAATTTAAATAATATTCACATTTCTTATTAATGTTGATAGTAATGTTTTGTGCCTTCTTTGTGAAGTATAAATGGGATAATACTTTACCTGTTGTTCTATATATCTATACTTGTTGTTCTATATCTATAAGACATCCATATTTATACTATGTATATATATGTATATACTACAATATATATGTACATATTTACTATAGTATATATGTATATATACTATATATATGTACATATACACTATAGTATGATATGTACATATATACTGTATATAACTATCTTATTGATGAGCATGATGTTTCTGATATTGCTTATGTTTTGCTGGATGCCATGTTCTCTACGTTATCAAGTGATACATTGTTCTATTGATAACTTTTTGGTGGAAGAATTATGATGTCTTACAGATTGAGGCATGCCTGGCACACATAGGTACACTCTAAGAGTGATATAGAGGTTATACTTCCTGTGAGTTTCCCTAATAAAAATAACATGTTATATAAGGGTATTATTTGTATGAGGTTATTCATCACGTGTATTATATTTATTTTATTTTGTGTGATTTAATGTTTTACATGGAATCAAAAGTGACCCCAAGGAAAGCTAAACTCTAGGGGGGTGTCGGAAAGAGCTGTAAATCCCTAAAAGGAGTGCATCCACTTTGCACTAGCTACCATGATGACCTATGCATTGTGTGCTATGCAAAATCTTCACAGCTCACTGTATGTTATCAACAACATTGTAACTCACTGTGTGTTATTAAATCATTTCTCACAAGGCTTTGACCTTGATTCCATCTACATCAATGCAATATGTGGACTCATAGGGGTGAATGTTGTTGAATATGAGTTTATTGTGCTGGATCTGATGCTCTACGACCTCAAATACTAGCAAGAGGCGAGATGTTAATTTATCTGTGAGCTTGTAACATGCTTGGCTTGGCATTTAGCAGTGAAAGTTTTTGTTTTTTTTTGTTTTTTTTTTGTTTTAATTTGATTTGGTTGCTTGGATAGGGCATAGACCCTTCTTATCAAGGCAAAACTATGAAGTTGTGTAGAGAAGCTAGATGAGTATTATAATGGCAACGAAGTGTAGGTAAGACATCTAGTCAAACAATCATGATAGGTAATTGACAAGCATTCTTATGAAGTAATATTTGGTATTATTATTGATTAATACTCAGTTCTTATGGTTAGAGTAACGATTTGTTCACCAAAAGTATTGAGATAAGATTTCGTTGATTGATGATAATGAGAGGTTAAAAGAAAATTTGTATGAAGTAGTAGTCAAGTTTTCTTGTTGATATAATTTTTTTTGTACACGAGATATCATATATTTTTTGCTCCTTTGAATGATATAATACTAGCTTTAATATCTAATGCATCGAAGCAAAATTAACTATTTATGCTCACAAGGTTCAAAATATTCTTTCAAATTGTCATTATTTTTCATAAAAAAATTTTCTTACAGTTTTCTTAAGAAAAAAACTGAATAATAATTTTAGATCACATGGGATATGAAGATTTGAAATTTTTGTTTTTGATTTTTGTTTAATAACCATTTCTATGCTCAATAATTAGTTGACAAGAAGGGTGCAATATATGGACAGATAAAGAAAATGAGAAGATAGGAAAATAGGGTGTGTGTGTGTGTGTGTGTCTTTGGACACATATAGTTATACTATATTCTGCTATATGCGTGTATATTGCATATACATGCCTATGCATTTAAAGTAAATGTAGAGAAATATATGATGCATACTTCATGATAACATAGTTCATTAGTTTTTTTATTGATGTTGCAGACTATCCCCTATAATCCCAAGCCTTTCTTAACACTTGATCGGGAAGACGGTCATTGTAAAATTCAGTGGGAAATGGAATACAACGTGAGCTACCTTGTGTGCTTTCTTATGCATTGTATTTTTTTTCCTAATTTTTTTTGTTTCTTTCGAGTTTTCTGTGTTTTGGTGGATTTTAATATTACCTATAGGTGGAAAAAAATTCAATACCATGCAGCCTCTTGTCATTTCAACTACCATTTCCCCCCTGTTGGCACTTTCTAATGAGTTTTGTATGGAAATAATATGTTTTTAAATAAAAAATCGAAATATAATGCTAGTTTGAAAATTATTACCAAACGAATGCAATCTGAGAAATAGCATGGCAATTTGCATCATTGTGAATGATGGTCATTGCCATGCTATTGATTTTTAAAAAATCAAATACCAGCATTATGAATGCTAGCTATAAATTTTAAAAATTTTTAAATGAGGCATTGAGAATGACAAGAGAGTGTGTGGCATCCAACCTAGTGAAAACAAGGTTGAACAACCATATTTTTGAATATTTGTTCCAGAGTACATCCCACCACCTGGCTGCTATTGCAATATCACTCCAGTTCTTTGGAATTCATACCTGAAAGAAGCCATAAAACCTCTTACCATAGCTAACTCTTCTCCTCCTCAATTTCTTTTTTTAGTTAATTTGAACCATTAGAGAGGACTTAAGCTTTCCATTAGAAACACTGACAAAGATTGAAGATGTGATGAGGGTTTTACCGGTGATGGAGATGAAGAAAAAAAATATAGTGATTATAGGAGAGTGTGTGGCAAGCATAGAGAGCGTAGTCAGAGGAGTGAGGGAGAAAATGGAAATGGTTAGATTAGTAACATTTTCTATGTTCTCTTTAAAGAATCATTCAAAAGTAGATATTTCCCAAAAATTTATGGAGCTTAAGTGCATCGTAGATGGTTATTCGAAGTAGAGAAGTTGTTTTATATGTGGGTGATCTTAAATGAGTCTCTGATATCTGGCCAAATTTATAGTTGGCAAGCAGGTAACAACATTATAGAGTATATTATCACAGAGATGCAAAGTCTAGTCAACAGAATATATGACGAGGCTGAAGGAGTATGGCTCATGGAAACCCCACATTTAACATACATCAAGTGTAAAGTAAGCTTTCCCTCTCTAGCAAGATTATTTGGGAACTTTATCCGGTCACTATTCTAGTTGGAAGCATGAATCTTAGCCTCAATCTCAATGGGTAAAACAATTCTTTGTTTTTCTTTTTTCTCTCAGGAAAACTTTAGTGTGATATATCAGTCACTTATGATATCCATCAATGACTCAAATACACACCCAAAAATACATGCACAAACATATATACCCACACACTTATTCATATGTACCATCGTGTCAACTATTGTACATATGTGTGCATAAACACTTCATATCTCACTAGTCACGCATTTGACTAATTTTAAAAAAGAAGAAAATGGGTGTAAGAGCAAAACATCTACATGTGAGAATGGCTTTGGCTGGCAAAAGATTGAATCTGGATTACTTACAAAAAGCGCAACATGCCGTCCCAATTGCTCCATTAAAATCGACAAAGAAACTCAATTTCAAACCCATGAGTTCATTTCTGCATGTTCTACTTGCTCAAGTTTGCCGACATGGCTCCAGTGGTATAAAGAAGAAAAGTGGGATGATGATAAGATGCCTATTTGTTTTATTAAATATGAAATATGGCTTGTCATACTCGAATGTATCTAAACCCTCTTATTCTTATTAAATGATTTGTTTTTTTTCTGTAATCACTATTTAGAGTGATCCTATCAACTTTAACAAATCAAGGGAAGCTTGCCACAAGTGGCTTCTCCATTTCAATCTAAAAAAACCAACAAGTTAAATTTATCTTCTTCATCTTCCATTTCTACAACATCTCTTGATCAAACCACCAACTTAACTTGGCCGCTCACTTGGAAATCTGGTTGGCGAAGATGCAATTATTGAAAACATAAATGAATCCAAATTGGAACTCGTGTCAAACCCAAATTCAAGCCTGATTCGACATCTTAAAGCGAGGCAGACATTGATGAAGGGCTTCATTTTTAAAATTCAATAGCATGGCAATGATGGTTGTTCACAACGATGGCAATTGCCATGCTTTTTCCAAAGCACTAGTTTGGTAATATTGTTCAAACAAGCGTCATATTTTGGAATTTTTATTTAAACATATTATTTCCATACAAATTCTTTTTTAACTTTCTTAAAATTAACCACAGACTGATGCATGAAGCTGGGAAACACAGAAAAATATTTTGATGGTAGTTCACTGAAAATCTTTGTGAAATCTTGATTCGGTAATTATTAAATAAGCTCAAGATTTACTAGTTGTGTGAAATTTCTAGCAAATGGTAGTTGGTGTTGCATGTGCTAGTCTATATATTTATCAGTGGAATTGTTGTGTTCTTTATTAGTTTGTAAATGTAGTATGTTATGCTCCATGTGCAGGTATAACAATATTCTCTATCTGCTTAGAGTACTAGAGGAGAAAGAACTAGAAGATGTTGACCATGCCTGAAAGACATATAAGTGTGTTTTTTAAGCCATAGATTATTTCCTTCTATTGTCTTTGATGGTATGTGTATTTGCATGAAAGTGCATGTGTCAGTGTTTACACACACACATAGGCACATACATACATGCAATTGATCGCAAGGTTAAAAAAAGAACTAATTGAAGAGCAGCTAGATACAAAAGGGCAATGGTAGAAAAAAGGAAGGAGTTGGCGAGATGGAGAGGAAAAGCAGACTAGAACTAAATGAAGCAATGCAGATGGCTATGGAAGGACATGTTATGGTGCTAGTGTACTATGTTGATATTGATGAGCTAGGAGAGAGAAATCAACATCAATTTCATGGATAGATTATACTTTATTAACTATCATTAGATACATTGATGAAGAATAATGATATAATCAAGTTTTGTTATGTTTCTATGTTAACAATGTAAATATTGTATAAGAATATTTTATTAACTGATTTATTTTTGTTAATTATTAAAAATGGTTTATAGTTTATGTTTTTATTAAATCTAATATAAAAATTTTAAAATATGTAATTAAATTTTATATAAAAAATTAAAAATGGGAAATTAATTTTGGAATGAAATAGCTAGGGAAAATTTCCTCGATATTTTAGCCTAGGGAATTTTCCCTTGCTAGTTTTTAGTAGGGAATATATTTACTCGTTAATTTGTGTGACAAGAACTTTAGATTGGAACGGTTTCATCATTAATCCGATGTTATATCAATTTAAGTGACAGAAAACCCCCATTTAGCTAGGGAATCTTCCCTATTTATTTGGGATTTTTTTTGTAGTGCTATCTACCTATTAGTAAATCTATTTATATATTTATCTATCTATAAAAATATCTATTTGTCTATCTATCTATTAAACTTTCTATATATCTATCAATCTATCAATCTATCAATCTATCTATCATTTTATCTATCTATCTATCTATATATTTATTATCAATCTATCTATCATTTTATCAATCTATCAATCTACCTTTCTATCAGTCTATCTATCTTCTATCTATCTATCTATTTATATCTATCTGGTCATCTATTTTATCTATCTAATAGTATAATATATATATATATATATATATATATATATATATATATCTATCTATTTGTCTAAGAATATGTCTGTCTATTTATCTATCTATCTATATGTCTATCTAAATATCAATCTATATTTTTATCATCAATCTATCTATCTATCTATCAATCTTTATATCAATCTTTCTATCTATATGTCTATCAATATGTCTATCTATCTGTCTATCAATCTTACTATCAATCTATCAATTAATTTGTCTATATATCTATTTTATCTTTTTTATCTATATATCTATATATATGTCTATCTCTCTATCTATCTATATATTATCTATCGATCTATCTATCTATCTATATAACTATATGTCTATCTATCGGTCTAGTTATAAGTCTATCTATCTGTCTATCTAAATGTCTATATATCTGTCTATTTATGAATATATTTATTAATCTATCTATCTATCTGTCTATCAATATATATTTAAAACTATCTATCTTTCTGTAATCTATCTGTCTATCTGTGTATTTGTCCATCTCTCATTCTATTTGTTTATATATATATATCTATCTATCTATTAATCTGATTATCTATCTAACCATCTGTCTGCCGATCTATCTGGATTTTTATCTCTATACTTTACTATCTATCTACTAAAATGTCTATCTACCTAACTATCTGTCTGATTGATTATCTATCTATATGTCTATTAATATATCTACCTATCAATTTATATGTCTATTAATCTATTTATCAATCTATGTATTTATTTTTCAATCTATTTATGTATCAATCTTTCTATTAATTTGGCTAACTAACTAACTCTCTATCTATCTCTCTATCTATTTATTTATTTATATTTTAATCATTGTATCTATCTATGTATCTTTCTATTGATATATCTATCTATTTATCTATATATCTTTTTTTCTATTTAGGAATCTATTTATCTATATATCTATCTATTTATTAATCTATTTATATATCTATCTATCTATCAATTTATCTATCTATCTATCTATTTGTCTATCTATTTTTCTATCTATCTATCAGTATATCTATCTAATAATCTATCAATCTATTTGTTTATCTATATGTCTATCTATATGTCTGTCTATATATTAATTTATATATCAATATATCTATCTTTATATCTATATTTCTATATATCCATTAATAATCTATCTATCAATTAATATATATTAATTTATATATATTAATATATATATATATATATATTATTTATTTATTTATTTATTTATTTATCTATCATCAATCTATCTGTCTATGTATCTATCTATCTATTTGTTTGTCTATCTGTTAATCAATCTATCTATCTATATATTTATCTATCTGACTATCAATCTGCCTATCAATTTGTCCAACTATATGATTATCAAAATGTGTAGAAATTTGTATATGAATCTGACAATCAATATATTTAACAATTTATCAATCAATATGTCTATCAATTTGTCTATCAATCTATCTATCAATCTATCTATCAATTTGTCTATCAATATATGTATAAATCTATGTATCTATCTATATATCTATTGGTCTATCTATTTATCTATCAATCTGTCTATCTATGTGTCTATCTATCTATCTATCTATATATGAATATATCTATTGTCTATCTATCTAGCATTCTATATCTATATCTATCAATATATCTATATGTCTATCTATTTGTGCTTCTATCTATCTATTTATCTATTTCTCTATCTATCTAACTATCTATCTGTCTAATAACTTATCTATCTATTTTCTATTTATTTGTCTATCTATATGTCTATATATATATATATATATATATATATATATATATATGTCTATCTATATGGATATCTATCTGTCTATCTATCTATGTATTTATTGTCTTTCTATCTATCTTTTTGTCTATCTATCGATCTATTTGTCTATCTACTATCTATATATCTGTTTATATATCTATATTTTTGTCTTTCTAACTATCTATCTATATGTCAATCAATTGTATATCGATTTGTTTATCCATCTACCTATCAATTTATCTTTCAATCTATCTATCATTCTTTCAACCTATATTTATCAATTAATCTACCTATCTATCTATCAATTTGTCTATCAATCTAGTCTATTAATAAATCAATCTTTTTTGTTTATCTATGTGTCTATTTTTCTACCTATCTGTCTATCTATCTATCGACCTATTTGTCTATCTATCTATCATATCTTTAATTGTCGATCTACACGTCTATCTATCTAACTCTCTATTATTCTATCTCTCTCTCTAGTTATGTGTTAATCTATCTATTTTTCTATCATTCTATCTATCTGTTTATCTTTCTATCTATCTTTGCATTTATCTATTTGTCTATCAATCGATGTATCTATCAGTCTATCTAACTGTATATCTATTTTCTATCAATCTGTCTATCTTTCTACCTTTGTATCTATCTATTTATCTATTACCTATCAATATATCTCTCTATCTATCTGAGTGTCTAATAATATAACTATATATCTATTTATCTATCTATCTAACTATCTATTTATCTAAAAATTAATCAATCTATTTGTCTATCTACTTGTCTGTCTGTCTGTCTATCTATATATTTTTTTATCTATTTTTCTATCTATATATCTATCAATCTATCTATCTATTTCTAATAAATTTATCTATCAATCTCTATATCAATGTCTATCAATCCTTCTATCAATCTGAATATTCATCAATCTATTAATAGTGTCTATTTGTCTGTCAATCTATCATTCTATCTATATGTTTATCTATTATCAATCTGCCTATATATTTGTCTATTTTTTTTATCTTTCTATCTATCTCGTTATCAATATATTTATCAAACATTCCATCTGTATGTCTATCAAATTTATCTATCAAACTGGACTAAAAACTATCTATCTATCTATCTATATGTTTGTTTGTCTGTCTCATTTACTTTTTTGTCTATCTATCTTACTATCTATCATTTTATCAATCTATCTAATAATCTATTTATATCTTTTACTTTCTATATATTTATCTAACTATCTATCGATGTAGTGCTATATATGTAGTAGATGTATATATCTATATAATATACTATCTATTGATGATATATATATATATATATATATATATCTATCTATATATTGAAATGTCTATCCAGTTTGTCTATCTATTTGTCCTATCATATTGTCGATCATTTATATATATCAATCAATCTATCAATCTATCTATCATTTTTCTATCAATCTATCTATAAATGTGTCTCTCATTCTGTCTATCAATCTATCTAACAATATGTCTATTAATCTGTCTATTATTTATCTATCACTCAATCTATCTGTCTATCTATTTATCTATCTATCTTTTTATATGTCTATCTATCTAACTAAATATCTTTATGTCAATCTTTTTGTCAATATATCTATCTATCTATTTGACTTTTTATATGTCTATTTAGCTATCTATTATCTATCTTTCAATTAGCTCTCTATTTGTCTATCTATATGTCTACCTATCTATCTATCTATATTTATGTTTGTCTATCTATTTGTCTATCTATTAGTCAATCAGTATGTCTATCTACCTATTTATCTATATATTTATCTCTTCGTCTTCCTATCTGACTATCTATCTATCTATCTGTCTATTAATTAATCATTATATTTTTCTAACTATCTAGCTTTCAATTTGTCTATCAATCTATCTAAGAATCTATCTTTCAATCTAGCTATCAATATGTCTTTCAAACTATCTAACAAATTGTTTATTCAATCTATCTATCAATATGTCTATCATTTTATTTTTTTAGATGTCAGTCTATCTATCTATCTGTCTAATTATTAATCTATCATCTATCTATCTATATGTCTATCTATTTCTTTTTCTATCTATCTATCTGTCTATCTATCAACCTAAATACTAATTTATATATCTATTATCTATATGTCTGTCTAGCTATTTCTATATCTATATTTCTATCTATCTTCTTTCTCTCTATGTCATTCTATCTCTCTATCTTTCTATCTTTCAATCTGTCTATCTATCAATCTTTCTTTCTATCTATATATTTTTTAATTATGTATCAATATATATGTCTATCTAGTTGTCTATCAATCTGTCTATCTATCTTTCTATCTATTTATCTATCTATCTGTCTACCTTTCTATTATCTATCTCTCTATTAAACTATCTATCTATCTAATAATCTATGTATTATTATCAATCAATCAATCTAACTATCTAATTATCAATCTATCCATCTATTTATCTATCTATCTGTCTATATATCTATATGTTTGTCTATCTATTTCCTTAACTATATGTCAATCAATAAATCATAATCTATTTATAAATCTATCTATCAATATGTCTTTTAATATATCTATCAAACTTATTATAAATCTATATATTAATCTATCTCACTATATTTGTTTTATTTTCTATCTATATGTCTATTTATCTATCTATCTATTTTTCAATCTCGGTCTATCTATCTATCTAATTGTCTCTCTATATGTCTATTTATCTATCTATCTATCGATCTATATATCTATTTGTCTATCTTTATATCTATCTATCTTTCTTTCTATCAATATATTTATCATTCAATCCATCAATAATATGTCGATTAATATGTCTATCAATAAGTCTATAAAACTATTTATCTATCTATCTAATGTTGTTTATCTGTTTCCTTGTCTATTTGTCTACCTATCAATATATAAGTTTGATTGCCTATATTCTTGTCTATTTGTCAATTTGTCTGGTTGTCTGTCTATGTACCTGACTATCTTTTTTTTGACAATTTGTCTACCTTACAAACTGTCTGGAACACTACTTATCTGTCTATCTATCTATCTTTCTATTTGTCAATTTATTTTCTTTCTATCTTTCTACCTATCTATCTATATATTTGTATATCTATATGTCTATATATCTTTATATATAACTATCAATATGTCTATCTATCTATTTATCTATATATGTATATATTTTTGTATCTATCTTAGTAAACTGTCTATTAATTAATCTATCTTTAAGTTTATCTATCTATCTATCTATCTGTATGTCTGTCTTTATATCTATCAATATATCCATCTATCTATATGTCAATCTATTTGTCTATCTATCTTACTATCTATATCTCTATCTTTATATATATCTTATTATCTATATGTTTATTTATCTATCTATATTAGTATCTATATGTATATCTATCAATCGATATATCTATCTATTTGTCTATCTTTCAATCTATCTATTTATTAGTATATCTACCTTTCTATCTATTTATCTATATATAGGTCAATTTATTTATCAATCTTTCTATCTATCTATTTGTCTTTATCTATGTCTTTCTAACTGTTAATCTATTTGTCTCTCTATCTCTATATCTAGGTATCTATCTATCTATTTGTCTATCTATCAATCAATCTATCTATCTATCTATATATATATATATATCCATATGTCTATCAATATTTCTAACTATCTATCTATATATTTAAATGACTATCTATCTATTTATCAGTTTGTCTATCTTTATGTTTATCTTTATGTCTATCATTATGATTATTTTTCTTCAAATCTTTCTGTCTATCTTTTTATTTATGTTTTTGTCTATCTATCTATATAACTATCTATCTATCTATATGTTGATCAATTTGTCTTTCTATCTATCTATTTGTCTATCTTTATGTCTATCTATTTGTCTATCTATCTATTTTCTATACATCAATATATCTGTCTATGCATCTATCTATCTTCCATATAATTGTCTATCTATCTATCTTTGTATTTGTTTATCTATTTGTCTATATATATGTGTATATATCAAAGAATTTTTTTGCCTATAAATCTATATAACTATCTATCGATCTATCTGTATATCTATCTATCGTTCATTCTATATATTAATCTATTTATCAATCTGGCTATCAATTAGTCTATCAATTTGTCTATAAATTTTTCAATCAATTTGTCTATCAAACTGTCTATCTATCTATATATTTTTTTTATCAAATTGTCTACCTATCTAAATATATATTTATCTATCTATCTATCGGTTTGTCTATCTTTATGTCTCTCTTTATGTCTATCATTATGATTATTTTTCTGCAAATCTATCTGTCTATCTTTTTATTTATGTTTTTATCTATCTATCAATATAACTATCTATCTATCTATCTATATGTTGATCAATCTGTCTTTCTATCTATCTTTTTGTCAATCTTTCTATTTATCTATTTGTATATCTATCTATTTTCTATACATCAATATATTTGTCTATGCATCTATCTATCTTCCATATATTTGTCTATCTATCTATCTATCTTTGTATTTGTTTATCTATTTGTCTATATATGTGTATATATCAAAGAATTTTTTTGCCTATAAATCTATATATCTATCTATCGATCTATCTGTATATCTATATATCTTTCATTCTATATATTAATCTATTTATTAATCTGGCTATTAATCAGTCTATCAATTTGTCTATAAATTTTTCTATCAATTTGTCTATCAACCTGTCTATCTATCTATATTTTTTTTATCTATCTATCTATCTATATATATATCTATCTTACTATCTTTCTATGTATCTATTTATTTGTCTGTTAATGTGCTATCAAATTGTCTATATATATATATATATGTCTGTCTGTCTATCTATCTGTTTGTCTATTTGTATGTCAATATGTTTGTTTATCACTTTCCCTATCTGTATATTCATTTATTTTTCCATCTTTTTATTTCTCTATTAATCAGTCTATATGGCTATTTGTCTATCTATCTATCTATCTATATATCTATCTATCTGTTTATCTAATTGTAAAAAAATCTTTTTATCTATCTTTATATATGTCCATCTATCTATCTATCTATTTATATATTTATTTTCTATCTATCTATATACCTATATTTTGGTTTATCTTTCTATCTATCTACCTATCTATCTATTTTCTTATTTATCTATCTTTCTATATTTCTATTTGTTTGTCTTTTTATATTTATATCTGCTAATCTATCTATCTATATGTCTGTCTATCTATTAATCTATCTTTCAATCTATCAGTCTATCAATATGTCTATCTATCTATCAATCTATATGTCTGTATGTCTGTCTATCTATCTATTTATCAATCTGTCAATCTATCTACCTGTCTATCTATCTATCTATCTATATGTCTGTATGTCTGTCTATCTATCTATTTATCAATCTGTCAATCTATCTACATGTCTATCTATCTATTTGTCTATCGATCGGTTTATCTATCTATCTATGTATCTATTTGTCTTTCAATTTGTCTATTTATCTATTTGTCTATCTATATGTCTATCTATCAATCAATCTATTTATCTATCAATCTTTCTATGTATCTATCTATCTATATATCCATTTATTTTAAAAATATATATCAATCTATCTATAAATCTATCAATCTATCTATGTATCTTTCTATATATATTTTTATCTTTTTAACTTTTTATCTATCAATCAATCTATCTTTATTTTTCTAATTATTTGTCTATCTATCTATCTATATATTTGTATTTCTATATGTCTATCTCTTTGTCTAAAAATCTTTCTACCAACTATCTATCTATCAATGATACAATCCATCTGTTTATTTATTTATTTATCTTTCTATCTATTTGTCTATCTATCTATATGTCTATCTATCTATCTATATGTATGTATCTTTTGTCTTTTTATTTATATTTTTATCTATCTATCTATCTATTAAAGTGCTAATCTATCTGTATATCTATATATCTATCTAGATATTTGTCTTTCTATCTATCTTACTTTTTGTCTATTTATTTGTTTATAGATTTGTCTATCTTTCTATCTATATATCTCTCAATCTATCTGTCTATCTATTTATAAAACTTTTTGTCTATCTATCTTTATATCAATCTATCTATCTATGTATCTATATATGAATTTTATGTCAATATATCAATCTATCAATCTATCATTCTATCATTCTATATATCTATCTATTTGTCTATTTATTTTGTTATCTTAATGTTTATCTATTAATCTATCTATTAATTTATTTATCTATCTATCTGTCTATCTATCTAGTTATTTATCTATTTATCTATATGTCTATCATCTATCTATATATCTATCAATCAATCTATCAATCAATCTATATGTCTATCTATCATTTTATCTTTCTATCTAAAAATCTAATTATCTATTTGTCTCTATATATGTCTATTTATCTATCTATCAATTTATTTATCTATTTATATGTTATCTATCATTTTTTGTCTATCTATTAATCTTACTATCTATGTACCTATCAATCTATCTATCAATTTGTATATAAATCTGTATATCAATCTTTCTATCAATCTTTCTATCAATCTTTCTATAAATCTATCCATCAATTTGTTTATTAATCTATCTAACATTCTTTGTATCAATCAATCTATCTATTGGTTTGTCTATCTAGCTATCTATTACTAAATCTTTTTATTAATCTATTTATCTATCTATTTGTTTATCCATGTGTCTATCTCTCTATTTATTTTTCAATATATAATCTATCTATCTATTTGACTATCTATCTTTTTATCTATCTATATATCTGTCTGTCTATCTTTCTATTTATCAATATATTTATCTTTTATTCTATCTATTTATCTATCTATGTATCATTCTATCTATCCATCTATCTATCTGTGTTTCTATTTTTCTCTCTCTATCTATCTATTTTTCTATCTATATGTCTATCTTTTTTTCTAATCTATCTCTTTCTCTATCTATTTATCTATCTTTCTATTTGTCTATAAATATGTCTATCTATCTATATCTATCTATCTAGCCACTATTTATCTATCTATCTATTTATCTATATATCTGTCTATCTTTCTAATAATGAATCTATCTATCTATCTTTCTATCTTTCTATCTATCTGCCTATATATATCTCTATTTATCTATTTATTTATCTATCTTTCTATATATCTATTTGTGTATCAATCTGTTTATCAATCTTTCAATTAATTTTTCTATATATCTATATATCAATATCTCTATATATCTACCTGTCTATCTATCAGTCTATCTATATATCTATCTCTCTATCTATCTATTTATCTATTTATCTAACTATCTATATATCTATGTATCTATCTATCTAATTATGAATCTATTTGTCAAAATGTTTATCTATCAAACTATCTATCTATCTATCTATAAGTCTGTTTGTATATCTGTGTGTTTATACATTTGTCATTTTTTCTGTCTATTTGTTTATTTGTTTGTTTGTCTATCTACATGTCTATTTTTCTATATATCTATTTATTGGTTTTTTATCTATCTATTTATCTATCTGTCTATCTTTCTACTTGACTATCAACTTACCTAACTAGTTGTCTGTCTATCCATCTAATTGTCTGACTTTTGTATATTTATATATCTATTATTATATCTTTCTATCTGTCTATCTATCTATCTATTTATCTATCTATGTATCTGTCTTATAATATATCTTCCTATTTGTCTATCTATCTATATATTTATTTATCTATCGATTTGTCTATATATCTGTCTATCTTTCTATCTAAAAATGAATATGTCTATCTATCTATCTATCTGTCAATCAATCAATCTGTCTATCTATTTATCAATCTGTCTATCAATCTGTCTATCAATCTATCTATCAATTTGTCTATCAATCATTTAAAAAAACTATATATCAATCAATCTATATATGTCTATTTATCTATTTGTATATTTGTTTATTTATCTATCTATATATCTATCTATTTATCTATCTATCTATATGTATATCTATATCTATAACTAAATATCTATCTTTCTATATATCTACCTACCTATCTATCTATCTATTTATCTATCTGTCTATATATCGATCTGTCTATCTATCTATCTTTCTTTCTCTCAATCATATTGTCTACATATCTATATGTCTATCTATCTATTTATCTATACATTTATCTTTTTATATCTATATCTATTTATCTATCTATGTGTCTATCTATCTATCTATCTATTTGTATGTCTGTCTATCTATCTGTATATCCAATTTTCTATCATTCTGTCTATCAATTTGTCTATAATTGTGTTTATCGATCTTTCTATCAATCTTTATATCAATCTTTCTATCGATTTCTATATTAATCTGTCTATTCATCAATCAAACAATCTATCAGTCTATCTTTATGTCTATCTATGTGTCTATATAAATGTCTGTGTGTGTGTGTGTGTATCTATCTATCTATCTATAAAACGATCTATCTGTCTGTTTGTCTATCATTTTCTCTATCAAACTCACTATCTATTTATATGTCTATCTATCTATCTATTAGACTTGCTGCTATCTATCTAATAAATCTCTCTCTACCTAATTATCTGTCTAGCTAATTGTTTGTCTATCTGTCTGTCTATATATCTTTATCTCTATGTGCCTATGTGCCTATCTATTTGTCAATCTTTCTAGTTATCTATCTATATGTCCTATTTGCCTATATATCAGTGTATATATATGTCTATCTTTTTGTCTATCTATCTGTCTATCTATCTATTTATCTATCTGTCTATCTATCTATCTGCCTATCTATCTATCTGCCTATCTATCTATCTGTCTGTCTATCTTTCTGTCTATCTATTTATTTATCTATCATATTATTTGTTTATATATTTATCTATCTATATTTCTATTTTTCTTTCAATATGTCTAGCTTTCTATCAATCTATCTTTCTTTATTTCATTCTTTTTTCGGTTCATTTTTATATCTATCAATTTATCTATCAATCTATCTTTCAATTAGATTATCAATCTGTCTATTAATCTATTTATAAATCTATCTATCAATCTTTATATCAATCTGTCTATCATTCTTTCTATCAATCTTTCTATGTATCTATCAATCAATCTATCTATCTATTTATATATCTATCTTTTGTCTATCTATATGTCTATATATCTATCTATCTATCTATATATCTTTCTTAATATCTATTTATGTATCTATCTATTTATCTGTCTGTCTGTCTGTCTGTCTTTCTATCTATCTTTCTATATGGCTGTCAATCTCTTTATCAAACTATATATATATATATCTATATGTCTATCTGCCTATTTGACTATCTATCTATTTATCTGTTTGCCTGTCTATTTATTTGTCTATCTGGCTACTGTCTATATACCCGGCTATCTATTTACTTGATTGTCTGTTTATCTGATTATATGGTTGTATATCTATCTGTCTATTTGTCTATCATTTGTCTATATATTACTATATCTAATTATCTATTTATCTTTTTATCTATCTTTCTATCTATATATCTTTTATCTGATTTGTCTATCTATCTATGTATATATTTTTCTATATATATGTCTATCTTTTTGATTCTATATCAATCTTTCTATCTATTTATTTATCTATATTTGTCTATCTATCTATCTATCTATCTATATGTCTGTCTGTCTGTCTCTATGTCAATCTCTTTGTCTGTCTATCTGTCTGTCTGTCTATCAATTTATCTATCTATTTATCTATCTATCTTTTTATCTATCTATATGTCTATCCATCTATCTATATATCTGTCTATTATCTGTTTATATATTTATCTATCTGTCTATCAATTTGTCTATCAATGTGTCTATCATTAAGTCCTTCAAACTATTTTCAATTTGTCTACCAATTTGCATATCAATTTGTTCAATCTTTCTTTCAATCTATCTATGAATCTGTTTATCAATCTGTCTATCTATCTATCTATCACTATAAACAAAGCCCACGTGGCTAGGTTAATTTCCTTAGCTATTATAAGAAATTTAGTTGCTAAAATATAATAGCGATGGAGTTAATATGAAAATATCCCAAGCTAAAGTGTTCATCACAAAATATTAATGAAAACAAATATTTTCCTGGCAAATTTTTGAACAAAGAAAATTTACTAGCTAATTATATTTTTTTTCCTTGCTAATTTTTATCGTAATTAATAGTAATAATTAATATTTTAGACAGAATATATATAGAAAATTCCCTAGCTAAATTTGTTAGGGAAAAATACCTAGCTATTTTTCATTCAAAACATATACTATATTAAATTAATTAAAAACAAAAAGTAAAAGATATTCAACATCTATTCTAATACAATAATTACATAGTTAAAACAAAAATATAACATAGGTTATATATTCATTAAAAACTAAAAAAGCATCCTCATCATTAGTTAGTCTATTTGTGCTAGCCTCTCTTACATGGTATCTTTGTTGGAACTTGGTATTCTATCACATCAAGACCACTAACTATGACTCCATATAGGATATCTAGTGTTGCATTGCATTCTTAATTCATTCATCTCATCATTCACTAGTTTTATTTCCTACATTTCTTCCTTCTAAAGAATAATCTACTGATCTTTCTTTTCATCTCTATCTCAATAAATACAAATCATTCATGTATTTCTATTACTTGCTATTCAACCACCTCATCCCCCACTACTATGATAGAGGAACAAGAAGCACGTTGCTAAAATAAAAAGCAACTACCTTTGAGCCGATGTCGTACACTCACTACTTCTTCTTACCTCTTATGGACTCCAAATAGATAAGATCATATTCAATTATTTGAGGATCCATAGAACCCTCAACTAGGTGAGAATCAACTATCACACATACCTCCATTAGATCCTGTGTTAAAACATAATAAAATACTATGCTGGATATAAATAAAATAAATCAAATATTTTTCATTCCACACAACATTCCAAATTTATTATAATATTCTAATATTTTATTAATATTATAGATTCTTATAGTAATCATCTGAGATTTTTTGTCAACAAATTGCACATCCATTTTCTTCACATGCATCTTTCTGAAAATCTGATAAAAATTGGGATCTAAACCCAATTCTCCATCCTAAAGTATGTATTGTTTAAGTCAAAAAATAAATATGTTAGAAAATTTTAGCTAAAATTGTAAAACCATGCAAATATTTGAATTATTTGGACTATTAGGCCAACTGTTAAATATATAAATGTTTTAATGTTATAAATTGTACCAAATCTCAATTATGCTCAATGTTCGACTTTGACCCTCCTATGTGGCAATCCATTTTTGTACCTAGTCCAGCTACCTTAATCCATCAGTTTTTGCTAGCTAACTCTAATTTTTTTTCTTCTAGCTTCTCCCAATACTTAAGCCATCTGGGACACTCATTCTCGTGTATAAAATCAGGCCTATCTTTTAGAATCTTTAATTTATGGATAAAAACTAAGTACAGTTCAGCAATTTTGCTCTCCCACAATGACTTTATCTGTCCATCAAATTGGTGTGCCCATGTACACTTATTCTATATATAGAAAATTCACAAAAAATCTATAATAATGACAAGGACATAATTCTTTTATTCTTGACTAATAACAAGCATAATAGTTAACAAATTAGATAATTTTTTCAATACATTTGTTTCTTTTTTTTTACCCGAAAGATATAAAAGTTAGTCTCTTTTGTTGATTCAAAACCTTTCTTCCACGAGAATGCTTTGGAATCTACCATTTTTTTGAAAGACTTTGTAATTATAAATGAACACTTGTGAAATGGAATAAAATTATAAAAATAAACAAATAATATTGAAAACAAGTAATTTATATCTATAAATAAAAACCACTAATAGGGCCATCATAATATTTTATTAAAGTAATATTTACATATTACTTATACCTCTGATCCATAATCTTTATTACTAACTTAGCACTGCCTACAGAGAAAGCCACATCAATTGATAATGTTGATGGTGATGTAAATTGGGTAAAAACTGATGGTGTAAAATATGGTGTAGACGATGGTGATTGATCAGAAGTGAGTGCAAGAAGGATAATGGCTAGTGTCCTATCTGATAAAGGTGATGGTAAAGATGTCAATGATGGTGATGGTGATGGTGATGGTGATGATGATGTTGAAGTCTAGATAGGGTGGGTATTAGATGATACTGACTTATTATACAATAGGACAAAATACTAGATGAATCTCATCCATGTCTGCATCCATGTCCACCTCCACCATGCCCACATCCTTTTTGCACCATATACTCTAGAAAATGTAAAAAATATAGAACACATAATAGAGATATAATGATAACATAAATTGATATTATATGATGAAGAACCATGCATTTTAAAATAACACATACCAATGGATAGCAACAAAATATAGAAAGTCTTAGAAACTATAATATTCTAATACAATTATAATAGTTTAATTATTGGTATCAATATCATCCTCTAATAGATCTTCTGACATTTCATTTGATTCTGATGGAAGTTCTAATTTATATTCAGATAGAAAATGATCATCTTCAATTTCTATTAGGCCACCATTTAAGTTACATAAGTTTTCAAGATCTTCATCTACATGCATAAGCTCAATATTATTTATGTCATCTTCTTGAAATGTTAGTGCAATAGCAAAGTTTGCACTTCTATGTTGAGATATTTGTACTTCAAAATTTGATCAATATTTGATTTTGCAAATGACCCATCGGTCACTCTTATCATGAGATAAACTCGGAATTGTACAATAATATACTAGAGTAGCTTGAACTGCCATAATAAATGGTTCATATTAATTAAATCTACATTTATGGGTAATATCCACTAGCTTATAATCTGAATGAATCTTTGTACCCATATTTTGTGTAGGATCAAACCACTCACATTTTAATAATACAATCCTATTATTTTTGAGTCTAAGATACTATAACTCAATAACTTCTGCTATTTGACCATAATAATCTATCTTATATGCACTATAACTTGAGCCTTTAATGCATACACCACTATTAATAGTTGCTTTAGAAGAATCGTGCCCTTTTGTGTGAAATTTATATTCATTGACAAAATACCCAGGATAGATTGTCACATATCTAAATGGGCCTTTACTTAGATTTTGTGTGAATATGTTGGAATCTCTATTTGAAGGATCATTTGTCTATTTCAAAAATTCAATAAATAATGTTAAAAAATATAAGATACTAAAAAATCAAATTATTCAAAAAAATTTAGGTTCAATAATTCTTATATTGTTCTTGAACAAATTTACAAATTTTGTTTCTAGTATAGAATCGACCTCATGCATAGGAATGGTTGGTTGCCAATGTTTTAACTGCTCAACATTAACAATGCACAAATATAAATAGAGGGAGAACAAGGGATATCAATTTTTAATTATTCTTATTCAGGACAAAATTATCATATGATTAAACCTGCAACCATTTTGTGTATACATACTCAATATATGGTGCAACCTCCTCACAATTAAGTAAAATATAGCTCCGAGTTACTTTGTACTCATCATCTATCATACATCTTTTCATTACTATTCCAAATACTTTTCTAGGGTGGTTAAAGATATATAACTTATGCTCTTCTACCATCACTTGACCTTCATCATTCCGAGACACATTTTGATTCTTTTTATTGACATGGTCCTCAAAATAATAAAAACAAAAATATGATACTTCTTCTACTAAATATTCATTGCAAATGGAACCTTCAACTTTTGCCTTGTTTCTAATATTTAATTTCAACTTACGAAGATACCTACAACCATTATGTTAGGTTTCAATTAAATAAATTACAATATTAATTTATGATTGAAAGAATAAAACATAGCTACGTATATTTATTTATCTCTCAAAATGATACATCAGCCTTTATTTCACTAGCCCGACTATCCTTGTTTCATAAGCCAAAAGGACGGGCAAATGCTTTGAGTCAAAAATGCTTAGTTGGAATATCTAATCAAGCTTAAAAAGAATGAGCGGTATGTAATTCTCTAGTCTCACCACGTCATCTTTTTTGATTGTGGTCGTGGTTAGCTATTTGAAGAACAAATTATGTTCTGTAAGGACCTTCCAAACATTTAGGAAAAGTATTTCACCAAAAAATAATTGGTATTAATCTCTACATAAATACATGATAGTCATGACTTTTTATTCCAAATAACTTAAGCTTTTTCATATCTACACATCTGCCCATATATGACACATATCCATCAAGGAATTTCAAAATTTTAACCCATTATCATAATCTCTGTTTTGCCTTCTTATCTAGTGTGTAACGAGCTTTAGGATATTTTCTTGTAGTCTCATTCTGTTTTGATTTAGGATGCTGATAGTAATCAATCAACTCTTGTCTTTATTTTAAAGTGTCCTTTGTTTTTCCACCTATATTCAGGACAGTGTTGAAAATAATATCAAACATATTTTTTTCAATATGCTTTACATCCAAGTTATGACGAATTAAATTGGACCTCTAATAGGGCAAGCCCCAAAAAATATTGTGTTTTCTCCAGCCAAATGCCTTTCATATTGGTCCATTAGTTCTAGTAGTGTCCATTTAAGTTACTTTTTCAAACCCAAACTCTGAATCTCTGTCAAGATATTATCTCTTGAACGAACAGTTGGTGTAACTATTTACACTATTTTATTTTTTCGAAATATAGTTCTATTTCTACGGAATGGATGATTTGTAGGTAGAAACTTATGATTGTTATCAAACGATGACTATTTACCACTAAATTTGTGAGTAAAAGCATCAGACTTGTCCAAGCAATATGGGCCTATTAACCATCCTGTAGTACTCCAACCCTATAATATTGAATATGTAGGAAAATCACTTACCGTCTACATAAGGGCCTTTTTCATAATGTAAATTTGCTTCTTTAAGATGTAATGTGTATTCATGTCAACATTCCATAAATGATTTTTTTTTTTAGAAAATTTGTTTTATTATAATCAAAGCCCTCTCTTTTGGCGGAGAAATACCATTTTTACAAACTATACTCTACCCTTTCCCCTTTTACACCCATCCTTTAATCTACAAACAAAATAAAACATAATCAAAATAAGCTTTCAATGCATTTTTAGTATTTGCTCTTTATTACTTCCATAAATGATTTAACTCTACTATAAGAGGCTGTAAGAAAATATCCAACATGTCTTATGGATTTTTTGGCTCTAGAACCAATATTGACAGAAACATATATTTCTTCCTCAAACACAACCATGGAGAAAAATTGTAAGGTGTCACTATCACTGGCCATGTAGTTTACTGTTGTCTAAAATGGCCAAATGGCTGAAAACCATCTGTGTAAAGACCCAATCTCACATTTTGACTTTCAACAGCAAAATCTTGATGTATATGATAAAAATGCTTCCAAGCAAGTAAATTTGATGGATGACGCATCACCCTTTATTCAATCTCATGCTCAGAATGCAACCTCATATCTTGTGCTATAGCATTTGATGCATATAGACTCTACAATCAAGGAATTAAAAGGGAGTAATACATCTTCTTAAATACAACTTTCATCTTCTGTCATATTTCTGCAACACGAGATGCCTTCTTAAACTGAGGATGATCACAAATCTTATAACTAATTAAATCCATATCACCACACCAATATAACAAACATCCATTGAAACAATAATCAAAATTTTCCACGGGTAGACCCATACCTCGTAGTAACTTATTAGTGATGTAAAAGTTGTTAGTTATCAAATTATTATACAGAATAATCTCTTTCATCAGTTTTGTCACCTAATCAAATAATTTCTCAGATATATGATTTTTAGACTTCATGCTCAAGAGTTGAGCCACAAGTGATAATTGCGAATGTGTTTTACAACCAGGCCATAACCTATTATCTACAGCTTTAAGCATATCATAAAATTTCTGAGCTTCAGAATTAGGTAGTTCATCTATGTAATCCATATTATAGTCAGCACCAGAAGCTTCCTTGACCATTCTATGGTATGTGTTTGATGGTTCTTCTCTACATACATAGGATTTAGTACTCTCATTTTGATCAATGTTCACAGTCCACTACAACAAAACAGCAAATTAATGATGCTTTATATCTTGACGCTTTCAGAAAACATCATTATACGATTTGTAATTAGACATTTAATGACACTTTTTTAAAAGCGACATTATTTGGAAAATGTATTAAGTTTTTATGACACTTACTAGAAGTGTCATTGTTACTACAATAAAACTTAAAATTAATAACGCTATATATCTTGACGCTTTTAAAAAATGTCATTATTATATTTGTAAGTATACATTTAATGACACTTACTAGAAGTGTCATTGTTAAGACTAATAGATTAGGAAAATTGCTTAACTCCTAAAAACTTTCCAAGGAAAAAGAGGCTGAAAATTATAAACCTTGTCACTTTTATTACTGTCATGGATGTGAAAAAATTAATTTTGAATTTATAGATTTGAACAAATTTCTTATTTAATTTTTTTATAAGTAATAATATTTTTATTTTTACTCTAGATTAATAAAAAAAATTATCAAATTTTTGTTCAAAATTATTTATTAAAAATAAACATAAACTTATGATAAAATTAAAAAATATCTAAATATTTATACATTCAAAATTGTGATTTTTATTCATAAAATAAGTAATAATATTTAATTTTAAAATGTAATTTGTTAATATTTATTTTATCCCTAAGAGAAATAAAAATAAAATGTAAAAATAAGGTGATTTAATATAATTATGTGAAAAATTTAATATTATTTTTAACTTAATTATATTGATTAATCTATCGCTAGAAAGAGTTGTGTTTCTTCTTCATCACGTTCGGCCATTTCCAACAGCTCGGGTTCAAGCTAGCGTCTTCGAAATCATTGGCCATATATCAGCATCCTATAAGTTTCTCCATTAAGTTTATAATTGTATCAGTTCTTCTCTTTTGTTAACCTAATTAATTAATTTGAATGTGTTCCAAGTAATTTAGCATAAACCACAGTATTATAAACACAGTATTATATGCTCTATTTGTCGGAGAAATCAGCGAGAACAGTGGAAGAGTTGGGCTGAACTGAGTGATCCTTGTTTAAAATTCCTATAGTTTGCCACCGTAATTCTTTTGTTCAAACCTGAAGCCAACTTCTCCTTATAAATGCAGATGCTTTGCCAATCAATCACCTTAACCATTCTCATTTTAAGTGCTGCTAACAAGTGCAATAAACGTGTGTTTATGTGTATGTATATTAGAATTAGATCGAATCACAAGTTGATGCAACCCACGTATTTATTAATGCACAACAACTCTTGAGTCACATGTTATCTTGCATCTATTGGATGAATTTTTTGATTCTCACCTAGTTACTTTTTTATCTGATCCATATTTTTTTTATATTCAACTTGTTTCATTTTAAATGTCTACATTGAAGAGGGGAAAGAATAGTTTGATTTATTTTGATGAATTCAAGAGTAATAAAAATATTAATTATTTTGTTTTGTTGCATTTTTTTTCTAAATTTTAGGAGTGATAATTTTTTTTTATTAATTATGTTAATATTAATTTTTTATATTGCAACTGTTCAAAAAAAATATAAGTAGATAAGGTTCAATCATTGAGTTTACCAATGTCACAATGATAAATTCAAAAAAAATAATATCCTGCCTTAGCATAGGTGACATAAATTGACATCCATGTAATAATTCATTCATAAATTTATTCTTGTTTTTAAAATAAATTAAATGTAGTGCACCATTGAGATCAATCGTAAATAAATTTATTTATTTTTTCATTTGTACTTCTTTAAAATTATGTTTTTTTATTAATGTTTTACCATACTTTATCATTCTATTAAAATTATGATTATCTTTTATAAATCTATAAATATGCGTTTACTTGTCTCTAACATTTATATATTTTATTATGATTTTTTTTCTTACAATGAAACACTTTAATCCAAATAGAAATAAGAAATTTGATTTTTGAATCATACGCATTGGTAGGGTGTTATGCGTGTTACTGCAACTTTTCGTTGTTATTCACTTATATCTAACACTGTGGCTATTAATTTCATATTTTTTGAATCGTGTGCAACTGTTTGGATGGTGGCAGATCAACTTTGGTTGGGATAATAATTTTTATTTTGTAAGTGAGCACAAAAGGAGAGATTCCAGTTGACTTTTAGGTAGTGGTACAGTAAACCCAGAGCACCTCAGGAAGCTCTTCCACCCATTTACATTTAGCAGAGTCTAGTTGTTTTTTCAAGTTAATCAACATGGTTTTGTCGGAGGCCTCAACATGGCCATTGCTTTGCAGATACCAAGGGGTAAAGTATAAGTTTTTATTTTCAATTCATGGCAGAAGTCCTGGTAGACTTGGCTATCAAATTTTCACCCGTTATTAGATATAATTGATCTTGGGATGTCGAAGTAACAAAAGTCCTAGATAAATCGAGTAACCTTTCTATCTTTGATTGATGAAAAAGTGTCAGCTCTATCCATTTACTAAAATAAACAGTGGCGACCAATTATAGTTTATATTTTGGATCGTTCATCTCTTTTTGAAGCCATTAAATACACCACACTGCTATTTAAGCTCAATCACACCATCTTCTCAAACAAGTATCACAACAAGCACTGTATTTGTTGGAAATGTTTTCATTCGCCGGAGAATACCAATCCACGGTGTCGAGGCCATTTGTTAGTTTGGCACCAGTCATTTCTGGGATTCCGTCTCGAGGAAATTGGTGATTTGAAAATTATTATTTCTATCTCTGATTCAATGCAAACTTCTTCTCCAATTTATTTTACTTTTGACAATTCGAGTGCTCTCTTGTACCCTAACATTAAAAATTCTGCCTTGTGAAAATTCTGCCTTATGACAGATAGATATATTAAACTTTTGACAATCCTGCCTTATGTCATATTCTTATATTGTAAAAAACAAACAAACATTAAAAATTATAGAACATCAATTGAACTTTGGCCAAAACATACTGCTGAGCTTAGCTTGGATATTCTAGAATCTTATAGAATCTTCTAGATTCATTATTATTGTGGCACTAGACATTGTGTAACTCCCTTATGTCATAATCTTTCTGAATCTTTCCTTCAATTACATATTATATCAATGAAATAGAAATTAAATGTTGTAGTAATCTTGTTTGATATGTTCTTTTTGTATATATTGAAGGTTATTGATTACATCAAGCTCAATCTCATGGCTTAATTCATCAGCTACCATGTTAGCCTTTTCTAACTTATAATTCAACACAATAAACTTTTACTAGAAACTCCAATAATTGAGCTTTTTTAAGTGATTTTCTAATGTGTTTAAAAATAAATTAATTATATATTATTCATGCTCACCAAGAAACGAGAACTTATATGGTTATGTCCCCATGTAAGTAAGTTGTGAATTATAATGATTATTTCTTTTTCTTCAATTATTATTTGACATTTTATTTATTAACTTTTTTGAGATATTTTGTATGTATTCACTATTGTGTTAAGCATATTGAGTATTTTTTTTATAGAGATTTTAATAAATATATATTTTGAGCAAATTTGTTGAATATTAGAGAAATTCGAGTTATCTTTAGTGACATTTGTAGACTTGATGGAGTGAAGATATTTCCCATTATATGAGAGAATTACCTAATTTCTTTCTTTTATGCTTGGATTTTTGAGAGCAATGTAAACTTTCATTTGCTCTCCAATTATTACTTTTTGGCTTCTTTCAACTCTAGACTTCAATTGGAGTGGGATGCATTAAGATTGTGGTTGGACTTCTATTTAACAAATAAATAGAAGTGTCGATACTTTGGCTTATAAGTATATTGGAAGACTCGTTTGAGGCATCATGGGCCTAGGGCAGCTTTATTATCACATATTCTTCTTCTTTATAACATCATCATTATAGTGAGAAATTTATGGAGTTGTGAATTATCTATGAAATCATTTTTATTCACAATAGAAGAGAAAATGCTTAGAGAGTGACTCTTTCCATTTGTCACTTTTAACTTTTAAGTACTTTTATTATATTTTGGAGTATCTTTCAATTATGTTTTGAAACTTCTTAGATATTAAGTATACTTTAGATTTTTATATAATAAAGTAACTCACATCATTCTTAAAGAACCATGTACAAACAATATGAAATAGTTATTGTTCGTATAGAATAATACAAACATTTGTCCACAAATATATAAGTGAACCAAGTCAAGAATATAATGTTACGTCTTATCAACCCCTTTTGGGAATGATTGCATGGACTATTTACCCTTAGCATATTCTCCACAATCAATATTTTATACTTCAATATTAAGGGACTGCCCATTCACCAAATTACTTTGACTATGAAGCTTAAAGCATTTATAATTCATGTTTCCATACCTTATGTGTTATAAGTTAGACTATTTTACTTCATGCATGTTCAATGTAGAATCGATTCTTGAGTTGAGGTTGATAGAGATGTTATAATTTTAGGATATCTTCACCTTCCAAATTATACTTCTTGATTCCTTATCACATATAGTATAGTTATTCTCTTAATGTATCAATTTATAATCCTTCTATATTAATTAGCTTATTAATAGTATAGTTAGACTATTTATAGATGCTTAATTTTTTAATAGTTAAAATATTGAGGTTTTGAAGTATACAATAAAACTTTCTCAACATATCTATTTTCTTATATATATTACAGCTACAAGAAGAGTAAACATCAACTACTAATAAAATTTTGAACATCTTTAGAATAAATGTGAAGCTCTGATTAAAAAGTAGCATCAAATAAGTTTTGGAAAGTCTCATTAGTCTTTGCTCAAATAATTTGAGTGAGTTTTTTGATCGTCAAATAATTAGCATCAAAAGCCCTTGGATTCTTGTTTAGTTTTAATTCAGAGTAAAACTAGGGGTGAATGTGTAAGTTTTTTGTTTCCTTCTCTTCATTTTTATTGATTTCTTTTGTACTTAGATGTAGAGGTTGCAGAATCATATCATATTAGAAAGTTACTTTCATGGATGCTTTCTTCTCCACCGCATTTCTACCTTTTAGAGGATATGTTTCGTTTTCACTCCCCCCAATACTAGCTTGAATTTGATCTTCTCTTATTCTCGAAAGATAGAAATTGTAGTCAATTACTCTCGTCATCAGTTTCTACATGGCTTTGATTTACAAACTGTGGAAAGTGGAGTTGTACATGGCTTATGCATCATATTTTCGGCATCGTGTTTAGTGTTGCTATTTTGTGAAGTTTAATTAGTTATGTCTCCATCATTCTATGCAGATTTTGTGATGTTGGAGCTGGTTTTGTCGGTGATTTTTCCTTAGTTGAGTTATCTACTCTGTATTTTCAGGCTACAATTCTGCCACAGAGTTATAATGATTTCTTTTCCATTTCCCATTTTCAGGCTCAGTCTCCAATTCATCTTGCAAGGTCCTATTTGCTAATTACAAAAGATAAAGAGTGGGCAATTCTTGTTGTTGGCTTTGAGCAGGTTATTATCCATTCTTTTTTTTATCTCGTGTCATTTTTATACATGTTATTCTATTTGTTCTCTCGTCTCTGTTTATTAGATAGTGACAGTATGGAAAAAAATGAGGTTATATTTCATAAAAATGTGTGCTCTATAGTCATGCTATTTCAAAATCAATTAGACTAAGGACCTAGAGACATTAAATGTCATATCTATAAAATGACATTTATCATATTTTACTTTAATTTAAAGTATAATTAAATGAAATTTTTTGTTTAAATATTTTTTTCTATGAATCTAACTTACTTTGAGAAATAATTTCTCAATTTTAAATTTTATTTCAATAATTTTGCTTGTGTTAACAAATTCAACAATATTACAAAAAATAATGTTCATCTCTTCTATCTTATATCTGACATGCATTTAAATATTTTTTAAATTCATTTTTTAATTTTCTTTTAACAGATAAAATAGAGATTGCTCAATGAATAACATTGGAATGTTGATGAGTTCTTCCATTTGAAGTGTGATATATATTGGAATTAATTTTTTCTTTAAAAATGGATCATTCATGGATCTCAAAGGATAGAAGATCAAAGGAATATGAAGATGGCGTTGAATGCTTTGTTGCATTTGCAATACAAAATTCTGCAAATAAAACATCCATTAAATGTCCATGCTTACAGTGTGGTAATATGATTTTCAATACTCCTCAAATGATTCGAGATCATTTGTTTTTCTTTGGAATTGATCAAAATTACCATACATGGTATTGGCATGGAGAGGCAGCTCCAACTGGCTCACCTTCCATAAGAGCAGAACATTATGATAGACTTCAATTTGATGATCAACGTAGTACAATAGAAATGGTTCAAGCTGCACATGAGGATTGTCAATATGATCCTCAATTGTTTGCAAGATTACTACAAGATGCAGAAAAACCATTATATCCTGGTTGCATAAACTTTACGAGAATGTCAACCTTGATCAAATTATACAACTTAAAAGCACGTTTTGGGTGGTCTGATAATAACTTTTCAGAGCTTTTACAAATTCTTGGAGAGATATTGCCTTTAAACAATGAATTGCCTTTGTCGATGTATGAAGCGAAAAATACATTAAATTTTTTGGGAATGGAATATGAAAAAATCCATGCGTGCCAAAATGATTGTGTTCTTTATCAGAAGGAGTTGAAAGATGCATCATTATGTCCTACCTATGGAACTTCTAGGTGGAAGACAGATAACACAAGAACTAAGAGGAGAAAAGGAGTTCCTATGAAAGTATTGTGGTATTTTCCTCCAATTCCAAGATTTAGAAGAATGATTCAATCATCAAAAATTACAAAAGAGCTCATATGGCATTTCGAAGAAAGAAATTTTGATGGGAAAATGCGTCATCCATCAGATTCACCATCATGGAAGCAAGTTGATCACAGATGGCCTGTGTTTTCAAAAGAACCTAGAAAGCTGAAACTTGTAATTTCTGCAGATGGCATAAATCCTCACAGTTCATTTAATAGCAAATATATTTATTGGCCCATTCTCATGATAATTTACAACCTTCCTCCATGGTTGTGCATGAAAATAAAATTTATGATGTTATCTTTATTAATTTTAGGTCCACGCCAACCTGGCAATGACATTGATGTCTATTTAGCACCGCTAATAAAAGATCTTAAAACATTGTTGGATGTCAGAGTTCAAGTTTACGATGCACATAAATAAGAAATCTTTACTTTAAGAGTCGTTCTTTTATTGACAATAAATGATTTTCCTGCATATGAAAATATGTCTGGATGCAAAGTTAAAGGATATTATGGTTGTCCAATATGTGGAGAAGAAACATATTCTTGTAGATTAAAGCATGGAAAAAAGAACTCCTATACTAGACATAGATGATTTCTTCCAAGAAATCATTCTTATAGGAAACAAAAGAAAGCATTTGATGGAAAACAAGAGTTTGGGTCACCTCCAAAAATATTGACTAGTGAGGAAATATTAAAAAAATCAATAGATTTTTCAATTCTTGGGGGAAAAAAAAAGTTATTCTGGGAAAATCTGAAATCAACAATACTGCTTGTTGGAAAAAGAAGTCAATTTTCTTTGATCTTGATTATTAGAAATATCTTCATGTTCTTCATAATTTGGATGTAATGCATATTGAGAAAAATGTTTGTGAAAGCATTATTGGTACCTTACTCAACAGTGCAGGTAAGACAAATGATGAGCTTAATACTCGCTTGGATCTTGTAGATATGGGCTTAAGGAGCAAGTTGGCACCAGTATTTGATTCGAAGAGAACATATCTTCCTCCTGCATGTTATACACTTTCTACGAATGAAAAGAATGTTTTTTGTCAACCACTTTCACAATTGAAGGTTCCATATGGATATAGTTCGAACCTTCGAAACCTCGTGTCAATTGAAGACTTGAAACTTAATGGCTTAAAATCCAATGACTATCATGTATTAATGCAACAATTTTTGCCAATTTTGTTACTTTCTATCTTGCCCAAGCATGTGAGGAATGCGATTTGTAGATTGAGTTTATTTTTCTATGCTCTCTGTACTAAAGTCATTGATGTTCCTTCATTAGATTAGTTACAAAATGAGATAGTGGTGACATTATGCTTGTTTGAAAAGTACTTCCCACCTTCTTTCTTTGATATCATGGTACATCTTACTGTGCATCTTGTAAGAGAAGTGAGACTTTGTAGACCAGTTTACTTTAGGTGGATGTACCCATTTGAAAGGTTTATGAAAGTGTTAAAAGGCTATGTACGAAATCATACAAGACCTGAAGGTTGTATTGCCGAATGCTATATTATAGAAGAAGGAATCAAGTTTTGTACATAGTACTTATCAAATGTGGAAGCAATTGGAATTCCTAGTAGTTCAGACATTGACCACACAGTCGGGGCACCAATATTTGGAGGTCTTACTTGAAGGCCGAATCCAATTTATGGTTACAAGCACATCATTATGTGTTGGAAAATACATCAATTATCCAACCTTTTATTGAGTAATCACCACTTACTTTTTGTTTCTTTATTTGTTGTACGTATTATATATTATTCTAATTATTTAATTATTATAGATGATCTCATAGAGAGCACATGCAATGGCTGAAAGCGATACATCCACGTCAATCAAAAAGGCAAAAGTGCTTACAGGATGAGCATGCTCGTACTTTTACCTTTTGGTTACGAAAAAGGTACAAAAATGGTTTATTAAATTTTCCTTTTCGTTTTCATTATTGGTCACCATATAAATTATATCTTTATCTTATTTCTATAGGTTGAAGTTGCATTGAGAAATAACGAACCTGTATCTGAAACCCTTAAATGGATAGCTAATGGTCCAAGCCTTTATGTGAAGAAGTATAATGGTTATGTCATAAATGGGTGTCAATATAATACCAAGGAGTGTGATGATTTACTAACTACCCAAAATAGCAGAGTTAGTATTATATCAACGATAATGCAAATTGCTAGTGCTAAGGATAAAAATCCTATTTTCAGGGAACTTTGTTTCTATGGGGTTATTACAAAGATTTGCGACCTGGATTATACTATGTTCAAAATTATAGTCTTCAAGTGTGATTGGGTTGATAATAAGAATGGAATCAGGGTCGATGATCTTGAGTTTACCTTAGTTGACTTTAGTAGATTGGCTCATAAGTCAGATCCGTTCATATTAGCCTCCCAGGCTAAGAAAGTCATCTATGTACAAGATGAGCTTAATCCAATATGGTCAATTGTTTTGTCAACTCCTCAAGAATATTTCACAAAAAGAGCAAATGATGATGATCCCATGGAAATTTCTATTGAACACAATCCAGTCATATCTTCTTTTCCACAAGTTAAATTATTTGATGCATTGGATGAATCTGATAAAATCTGTAATCGGGATGATTGCGAGGGAATTTGGGTCGAGAACAAATCATAAATGATTCTAATTTTTATCTTTGTTATTACTTTGTGAATTGATATGCTTCTAAAGTTTTTGTTTTTTAAATGTAAGCGGACTAGTTAAGATTTCGTCTTTGTTATTAGATGAATGTTATTCTTTCAATTTTAGTTAATTGCAGGTTGAGAATATTCTAAAAACTGACATTATTATGTTTTGTGCAAAACAGCTGATTAGGTAATCCCTTTAATTAGTTATATTTTTTCCTTTTAAATATTTTTTTATTTCTTTGTACTTCTTTTTAAACATTATTATTATTTTTTTGACAGGTATGGAAATGGAACAACTAGATAAAGCTACTACAAGAAATAGATGTAGAGGGATAACAAGAAATCTAATGATTATCAAGAATAGGAGCAAAGGAATTAAACTTTCAGTTCAGTATAATGTCGATGGTATTTATGTAGGACAAGTTGCGGTGCATCTCACAAGTTATTTAGGTGTATTGGCACGTACCATGGTCCCAATTAGATATAGCACTTGGCACCATGTACCCAAGCACTTGAAGAATAAATTGTGGGACTCCATTGAGGTAAACTTGTATTTATTTTTTATATTTTTAACGTTTTCTAATTTTATTTGCAAATTTTTTTAACAACTTATAACTATGTTCATTACTTCTAGGCTGCATTTACATTGGATTGTAAAAGTAGAAGGAATTGTATGAAAACAATTGGCAGGTGCTTTAGATCTTTCAAGAACATGTTGACAACAAAGTATATCATTCCATTCAAAGACCAACTCAAGCTTCTTAAAAAACCACCATATGAATACAATTTTATTGAAGATGAAGATTGGATAATTTTTGTCAAAGAAAGAGTGATTCAAAGATTTAAGGTATATTTCTAATTATTTTCATGGAATTTTCTCAATTTTTTTTACTTAATATAAATTAAAAATTGTAGGAGTTTAGAGAAGTTCAAAATGAAAGAAGAAAAAAGCATATTTATAATCATCATCTTAGTAGGAAAGGATATGCTGGTCTTGAAACAAAGATGGTAAGTTAAATATGTTATTTCTTTACTTTTTATTTTATGTTGAATTTTCCTAAAGACTCATTATATTATATTGCAATATTGTAAAAGTCAGTAGAAACCAGCTTAACTACGGGCATTGATAGAAGTGTATTATGGAAGAAAGCGATGGTTAAAAAAGATGGCACGTATGATGAAGTGGTCATTCTAGTTGTGGAAAAGATTGTAAGTATAAGTTATGGAACAAATATTTCATTTATGGTATTAACTTATTTATTGTAACCAATATGATATTTAATTTTATAATATAATTGTGTATCAGGATATGAAGTTGCAAAAGTCACAAGAAAGCAGTTTGAGTTTCAATGGAAATGACATATTTACAGAAGTATTGGGAACTCCAGAATATAGTGGTCGAGTACGAGCTAAAGGAAAGCATTATACTCCACGAAATTATTTTCATTCTATAGCTGATAGTACTTAGCAGAAATTTTTGAAAGAATCGGAAGAGCGATAATCAAAGTTTGAGGCAAAGATTTTATTCCAACTCTCTCAGATGGTACCCATCGCATCTCAATCTAATATTGGTAGCTCTAACATGCTTCAAAAACATATTGTCCTTCCGGAAAGTGTTGAGCAACCAAAATGCCAAGTAGAAGACCATATTCTATCAATACTAGCAGCAAAAAAGGTTAGTTGTATTTAATATTATGTTCTTTAATATAAATGTAGTATCACAAACTTATAATTTTCATATCAACTTACCTAGTTGATATGAAAATATAGAAGTAATGTTACAATATAAGTTAGCATGATAAATTATATTAATAAGCTCATTAAGTTATGATAACTCAATTTTGTCTAACTAGTACCTTTCTACGTGAAAATTATCAACTTTAGATGATTGCATATAACTAAACAACGAAGTTTCATTTTACAGGAAAGGAATTGTCAATTGGCCATAGGGACAAAAGAAAATGTTGTCATAGCTGGAACTATGGTACTTGAATGTGGTGATAACTACCTTGTTGGCGTGGATGTTTCTTATGATCCAAATGCATTACTTCCTGTACCTATTCCAAGCCAAATCACCACTATTGGAGATGCTATTGGGCATCAAATTTTATGGCCTGCCCAATTTGTCATTCCTTCTACTCTTCACATCCAGGTATGTGGTTTTTTTAAAATAAAATATATCTTAATAATAATAATACTAGTTTATCTAAGATAATTCTTATTTATACAAAGAAATTTTATGTTTGATAGGATTCAAAGAAATTTAAGAAACAAAGTATTAGAGAGAGAACACTAAGTTTAAATGATGAGAATTCCGTAGATATCAAGAACTTTGCTACATTAGTTGGGTGGTTGTTAAAGGATGAGATCGTACATGCTGTAGAAATCATAGAGGAGGTTTTTGGATAGTCATTTAAGACCTTCCTCATGAAAGAAGTCATGGATATCATTATATCATCAATAGAGATGTCATCTAATTGCCTTTTGTTCTATATATGGTAATATAAAAATTTAATATGTTTTTCATTTAATTTAACTATCTTATTTATGCTTTAATTTTTCATTATGCGAATTGTATTTAATATTAGTTAAATTAAAATATTATAACTTTTAAATATTGCGTGAAATTAAAAATGGCATTTGCATAAAAAAATGGTTGATGCGAAAGAGGTTGAGAAATTTATTTTTGTAAATCCGACCTTGGTTTCCAAAGCTAGATTGGGAGAAGCAAGCAAGAAAAATAGGTCAAAGATTATAGCTAATTGGTTGATGAATGCAAATAATACAGATTTGGTTTTTATTCCATATAACCCAGGGAAAGTTATTTAACATAAGTAAGATTATAAGTATTCATATATATCAAATTATAAATGATATGTTGTTACATTATTTTTAATTTTGTAGTTGTCATTGGGTATTGGTGGTACTTGAAATAAAAACTTTGATCGCCTATTACCTTGATTCCTTGCATCATCAACCTGCAGATAATCTTAAAGACATTGTTAATATGTAAGTTTTTCCCTTCTTATTATAGAATGAAGCATTTGGTGGCAACATAAATTTTTTTTCTTTATGCAGGGCTCAAAGATATCTTCACTTTAAAAAATAAATATCATCAAAAAGAGAGCCTGATTGGGTTGTACTAGGGGTACATAACTCATTAACTGAGTAATATAATATTTAGTGTCTTCTGCTTAATTTTAAAATTTTACAATATGACTTGCAAGTAACTCCATATATATATATATATTTATTTATTTTATTTTACATTCAGTGCCCAAGACAACAAGGTAGTGTTGAATGTGGATACTATGTGATGAGATATATGAGAGACATCATTCTTGATCAAGGATGTCTAACATCAAAGGTATGTGTTGATTTGTTGTTTCTCAATATATCAGTTATTTTTAGTTTTCCAATTTTATTGATTAAGATAATACTTTACTTTTCAATAGTTTAATGGGAAGGATCATACAACAAAGATGAGTCGAATGAAGTACGATCTGAATGGGTGATGTTGGTGACTCAATTAATACTTTCCTCTGTTTGAAAAGCATTGGGGACACCTTTTTATATTGAAGCATGAACAAATTTTGGGATTTACAACATTAACTTTTGATGAGGTTTGTAATTTATATCTCTTTTGAACAAAACTATGACTGAAGGTAAATTTTTCGACATAATCATTTGAAGATATTTTAGTATTTAACTTACACAATCATTATATTTCAATATTTTTCATATGTTTAATTACGTTAGTATATTGAATGCATGATTCTTTAGTGTTTAAAGGTAAACTTTTTGTTGGTCAAGTTAGGAGATCTTCCTACTTTGGAATGGTCCATGCACTATTGTGATAATAAATGTATTCTTTTTAATGAGATCATAGTTATTACTTTTTACTTTCAATTAAAAATTCAAAACTTGAATAAATAATTAGAATTTTTATGTTTTCAATCTATCTTTTATGTATGTTGTCAACCATAGATTTTTTGTTGTAGATTGACGATGGAATAAATTGTGATTTTGACTTTTGGCTTCACTACTTTACCACAACAGTGTAAATTACCTTTTCACACTTATAAAACACTAATTATTTCAAAGCACAAATTTTTTTTTTCATGCAGCCAATATTTTATTAATGAATCTAAAACTATATGTTGATTGGATTACTATATTTGTGTAATCAAATAGAACTTGAAATTAAATTACATAGCATCTCGTCGAGTTTTTTTGATGTGTTGGGAAGATGACGAGTAATTTAACTTTTCATTTTATGCTATTTAATTGGTTTTTGTAGTATTTTTTCAAGTTGTTTGTGAGATCTTTAAACTCACTACACACCTTTAGGTTTTTAATGGATTATTATTGTTTTGTATTTTAAAAAATTTTATCAACTTTTATGCCTTAATTGATAAATCTCCAACTTTATATTTTATCCATTACTACTAACTTTGTTTTTGTTGTTGTTAAATTTGTTTAATCGTATATGTCAATTGTTATATAAATTATTTTTATGACATGTTGTTATCATTCCTATTTTTTTTTTCCAATTCTCTATAATATAATTTTTTCTGCAAGTGTAAGTATTTATTGTTCATCTATTTGTATGCAGGTTACCTTATTTGGAAATTAACTCTCAACTTTGTCAGGCTAGCAGGAACCAGTTTTATGGAGTTAAGGCACAATTGGGTTGCATATATCAGAAATTTTGAATTGAATTTAAGAAACGAATGTTGAAATTGTGTTATATTTTTTTTTGATTTGTAAGAAGTCTGAGTTCCCCATAGTATTTGAAATCTATATTCTTGGTATGGATTGTAAAGAATGTTGTTCTTATGTGGATGTAGTATTACAATAACATGTGAAAATATATTTACAATAATTATTAAATTTAAATTTATTTAAATTATAATCTTCCTTGATGCTTTTTCTCAGTGTCATAGTATTAAAAAAAATTTACGATAGCTACAACATATAATAACATTTTTTTGCAGTGTCGTTGAATCATACCTTGACTCTAAAATAAAGCATCATTGTTTATAAAAATGACACTTTATTTTAGCGTCAAGGTATGATTCAATGACACTGCAAAAAAACATCATTATATGTATAGACTTTTTATGTCATGCTAGCGGATGATGCTTTCGATAAGCGACATTATATATATATATATATATATATATATATATATATAATGATGCTTTTTAGGAGTCATTGATTATGGGTTTTGTTGTAGTGGTCATTGTACTTTCTCCTTGATAAATCCAAACAAAATAATTTGGTACAAAGCCATATTTAGCCAGATGGTATCGAATAATGTTTACATCACGAAAAGACATATTATGACACTTGTGGTTATTACATGGACACTTAATTTTATTTCTGTCGATCCATCTCAATTCACTACAAGCAAAGTTGAAGAAAGTTTCTAGCCCACTCAAAAAATATTTATTCAAAATTTTATTCATAAACCTTTTATACATCCACTGACGATCTGAACTAATTTTTCCTTGTTATATTTACAAAGAATTATGCTCAATCATAATTCTAAATGAAACTTACAATGACTATAAATAATACTATTAATTAAATAGAATCACTTACAATTGAATATGCAAAGGTAAAATATCGTGATTATCTAGGCAATGTGTTTGTAGAATCTACATAAAGAAATAGAGAATTAATTAGCATGCTAAAGGTGAAAGGATATCATGTTATTGCTAGATGAAGGGAGCATGTCTCTTCTAGAGCACCAATCAAAGCCACACAAAAAGGTAAGAATAAGGAGAACACAAGAACCAAGTGAAATGATGATCAGTATATCCACTTATATACTGCAATATATGTACATATAATAATGCAGCATTATATGTACATGTATACTGAGTATATATGTACTTAGTATATATGTACGTATAATATTGTAGTATATATGTACATATACTATAGTAATATATGTAACTAGTGAAATGCTAGTATATATCTACATATATACTGTAGTATTAAATATTTATCAAAACATAACTTTATTAATTTATTTATTTTGATTTGATTGACTAGTTTAAATTACATACAGATATGGTACGACATTGTTCCCCATACGAAACTTTTATAAGGGAAGGGATTTTTTACTAGACATTACATGCCGTGACTAGGACAGCTTTGTCGTAGCAGAAAGATGGTGACCGGAGGAGCTGGGGGATAGAAAGCAACGTTAATTTAATGGATAGATTATATTTTATGTGCTATATGTATGTATATGTATTGAACTTTTATCCTGTACAATCTTATTGCAAATTTTTTGTGCCATGTCTTTCCAAGTTTGATGTAATTTCAAATAAACAAAGATGATTTTTGTAGCCCTAGTTAAGGTGTTTGTTCATTTTTTTATTTTTATTATAGAATATATAGTAGTTTGATGTTCATGCTCCATAATAGGTGTTTACGCTTTACTTTAATGTAAATACTTGTACATTTATACCTATATATATGTACATATATACTAGTATATATCTACATATACATATATACTGGTATATATGTACAAGTATTTATGAGTATATGTGTATATGTAAATATACACTATAGTATATGTACATATTTATATGTATATATAGATGCTTAGTATATGTACATATATACACTAAAGTATATGTACATATATACACTAAAGTATATGTACATATATACACTAAAGTATATGTACATATACACTGCAGTGTATATGTACATACATATTATAGTTTATATGTATACACTAGTATATATGTACATATATACTGGTATATATGTACAAGTATTTACTAGTATATATGTACATACTTGTACATATACACTGTTGTGTATATGTACATACATGTATATATATATATGTACATATATACTGTAGTGTAAATGTATACACATATATGTACACATACACTATAGTGTATATGTACATATACTAAGTATATATGTACATATAAATACTTGTACATATATACCAGTAAATATATTCATATACAAATTTACCCATGTATACATATACTGAGTATATATGTACATATAAATACTTGTATATATATACGCCAGTATATATGTACATGTACATATATACCAGTGTATACATATATACTACAGTATATATGTACATATATATAGAGTATATATGTACACCGTATATATGTACATCTATACTGAGTATATATGTACATAGTATATATGTACATATAATACTATAGTTTATATTTACATATATTGCAGTAATATATGTAACTAGTGAAATGTTAGTATATATGTACATATACATTGTAGTATAAATGTACATCTATATTGCAGTATTATATATTTATCAAAAGATATCTTTATTTATTTATTTATTTTGATTTGATTGGCTGGTTTAAATTTCATACAGATATGATGCCGCATTGTTCCCCGTACGAAGCTTTTATAAGTAAAAAGATTTTTTACTAGATATGATACATCGTGACTTAGACATCTTTGTTGCAGTAGAAATATGGTGATCGGAGGAGCTGAGGGAGAGAAAGCAACGTCAATGCACAGATAAATTATATTTTATGCACTAGTCGGTAGATAAATTGATGAATATGATGTAATAAAATTTTGTTATGTTTTTGTTGGATTATGTAAAATATTGAATCATAATAATTTTTTAAATGATTTTATTTTTTATTAATTATAAATTATCATTTATAGTTTATGTTTTAATTCAATTTAAAATAAAAATATTAAATTAATTAATTAAATAATTTGAAAAAAAAAATAAAATTCTGAAAATAGTTTTGGAATGAAAATAGCTAGGGAATTTTTCCTTGCAAATTTAGCTAGGAATTTTTCCCTTACTATTTTAGATAGAGAAATTATTATTTTAGCTTGGGATTTTTCCATTGCTAAATTTATTTTGCTAGGGACTATTTTCCTTACTGATTTTTAGTGACGAGCACTTTATATTGGAAAAGCTTCCATTGTTATATCTGTTTAGCGATGGTAACTCTATCTTATTAATTTAGCTAGGGAAATTATTATTTTAGCTAGGAATATTTCTGTCACTAAAATTTTTTAGCAACGGACTCTTTCCCTCGCTAATTTTTAGCGACGAGCACTTTAGATTGGGAAAGCTTCCATCGTTAATCCATCGCTATATCCCATTTAGCGATAGAAAATCTCCATTTAACTAAGGAATTATCCCTAGCTATTTGGAATTTTTCTTGTTGTGCAAGAAAGGGATGCAAAAAAGAAAAGATTTGCAAGTGTAAATGAGTAAGCTTCTAACTTCTCAATGAAGATCAAAGATGAAAATTTTAACTATGATTCAACTCAATCTTTGAATATAAAAATAAATAAGACAGAAAAAATAAATGGAATAAAGATCCAATTCCAAGAACTTTTGGTAAATTATTTAATGAAGAATTCAGACATGAACAATAACAGATATGGACTAGAAAACATATCATACAAAGTATTAAACTAGAAAACTAAGATGTGAAGAAGCCTGCAATTATAGATTCCTAGCATTACAAATATGGGTTGATTAGTGATATGAATAATTACATACATCAACATTAACATATTTTGTGGAAAACTACAATCAAAATATAATTTGCTAAAGAAAACTAACTAAGCTAAGAAGAATGAAAATTAAACAAAACTAGTTGACTACAATGCTTTTAGTAATCCAGTTACATCCCACATTAAGTTTACTAACAATATAAAGATTAGAAATGAATGAATATAATCTAGTAAAACTAAAGCTTTATATTATAGAAGCACATGACTGAATACAAAGAGTAAAGCCAAAGAAATACATAAATAAATATTTAATTAAAGTAGCATCCTAAGGACACACAATCTTATGAACTAATAACCTGCCAAAAAAATAGCAGTGTAATAGAAAGTTATCCTAATATTTAAGTAATTTACTTAAAGATTATTTACATACACATCAATTCAAACTTAAAGGATAAGAAGGATGGAAACTTATTAATTTAGCAAAAAATATAGATATAACCATCACTTATATACTTTTCAAATTAGATATTTAATTGAGAAATTAATTTTTTGTATTGAAATGCCTAATTTCATTTTCTATGATGGTTGTTAGCTCACATAATATGAAATTTCCAATCTAATCTTTTATTAGCAGTCTAATCACATAAAAGAATTATCTTATCAAAGAGAAGATTAAAGAAAATCTACATTTTGGCAAGTGCAGCTCAAAAGGGCTATTTTTCATAATGCCCAAATAGTCAATGAGCAAATAAACCAAATGGGCACATCAATTTTTTTAAAATATTATAAAACAGGTTAATTAATTTCATCAAACAATAACATGACTATAATTGAAAAAAAAATTATAAAATCATTTAATATACTCATATTATAATGTTACACCAAAACAAAACATTGCAGATATATAAACGACAAAAAATACAATGATACACATAAATTCAAACAAAAAACTATAAATACATATTTGTGTGTGTGTGTGTGTGTGTGTGTGTCATATATCAAGAGTATCATCAAATGCACAAAAATATTTATTAACATATGCTAAATCTAAAATAGCTAAAAAGAAAAAAGAAAATAAAAGAAAAATACATGCTAAATCAAGAGTATCATATATCAAGAGTTTCATATTATGCATTAATGATAATTTTTGATTTTTGTTTATCATTATTTTTTTATTACTAATTGTTTAATTTAACAAAAATTATACGACTAGAATAACATTAAAAATAAAATATCACACAAATATTAAAGATATTTCTTCATTTTGAGATTTTGATCCAATTAACTATTTTAATTAAAAAACTTTTCTTTGATATATTGATTCTCTGTAATAATCTCATAATCAACATTAGATCATAGTCAAAAATTTGAAAGTCATTATTAAATGATGTGTTTCATCTTGTTTGAATTTTTTTTTCATTTAGGTCTACACTATTATTTTTGATAATTTCTAATTTTTTGTATGAGTGACAAAAAAATTGGTAAGTTTTTTGTGTATAGAAGCATATTAGTGCACATGTTTCATTGTAAACAATAAATAATCTGCATGTAAAGAAAACATAGATTGAACTATATAAGCAACTTAACACGCACCACATGTCTATTACTTTGGATATATATACTATATGCACAATTTTTTAAAACAAACGGGTGTACTCTATTACTAATCAAATTATCTATCATATTACTCATGTGAACATTATATTATGATGGAATAATTACTTTTTATAAATGTATACACGAAATAGGTCACCATGCATGGCTAGTGTGCTTTGAGAATGCATGGTATCTAAGAAAACACATTGAGAAAATTATGTACAATGTTTGTTCCCCTGCTTACAATAATGTATAGTCTAACATGGGTTCTTAGTCTTCTACACCCCCCCCCATTTCTCCATCAAGTGTGATTTGATTCTACATGTCAATATTAGATAGATATAATAAATACTTAGTGTAGTGAATTTTTTTCAATAGTACTATTAAACAAAAATTAATATTGGGCCAATTAAATTAATGAAAGCATCTACAATCATAAAAGAATAGAATAACTATGGAATTTATTGGGTACCTAATTAAAGACCAGAAAATATGATTTATTGAGAAAAAAAAACTAAATAGAATTAATTCATAAACATCCACCAACAAAAATTACAACCTCAACAAACTGTCAACATTAGCAATGACAGCAAAATTAAAGGTTATGGTTAAGTTTTACCTTCTTCTTTGAGAAAAATTTAAGAGTTCACACTATAACCATAGAAACCTATCTAGTATATAAATTTCCACAGGTTCTTCATATTCATTGTCTCTAAAAGAAAAAAAATTTTTAAATATAAAAAATCAAAAATTAAAATATAAGATATAATTTTAATTTAAAAAATTACAGTACCTTGCTCTTCTTCTCCTCTTGTTATTATTTTCTTCATCCTCTTTTACTATTCTTCGAATTTTAGAGCTAGTATACTTTTTGGTTGATTTGAAATCCATAAAACTTAAAAAAAATAATCATTAAAAGAAAAAAAGTTCATACTACCAATTTATCATTAATACACAAGAACTCAACAAAAAAACACCATTTAGCTCACTGACGATTTTAAATTTGCAAAACTCATTTTGAATTTTATATTAAATTATAATGATGATAAACAAAAGAAACACGCAGAGAGAGAGAGAGAGAGATGTTCTTTGTTTGATACGGTTCTTTGAAATAATGTTGCAATGACTATGTGTTTTGAGAGATGTTCTTTGTTTGATACGGTTCTTGGAAATAATGTTGGAATGGTAGTGTGTTCTAATAGTCGAAGGTTTTCAGGAAGTGAACAGACCTAATTACATAGAGACGGCCAGTTGGGGGAGAGATTGGTCAGAGATAAAAAATATTAGAAAATAAAATTATATATATATTTAACTTTAATTATATTATTTCATAAATACATAAATTTATGGTTAATAGTATATGAAATTTTTATAGTTATTTTTTATAATATTATTTATAAATTAATTAAATAAATTTGAGAAATAAAAAAAAAATAATTTATGGTTATAACAATGGAGAAAATAAATAATAATACTAATAACCATGAACACTATTAATTGGTAATTAAAGTTTCATATTATTTCATTTATTAAAAAATATATTATTTCATATAACCATTGATAAATTATATAAATATATAATCATACAAAATTTATAACATCTCAATTAAACAAAAAATAAATAACCAAGTAAATAATTAATAAGTAACATATCAATAATATTCAAATAACTAATAATATATCTGACCATAAAAATAAAAATATATAATATTAACATTATCCAAAAAAAATAAAATTAAAAATTAATTACTTAAAAATATAACTCAAAAAAATAAGACTACACATAAATCCAAAAATAAAAAAAAAATACAAAAGCAACCAAATTTCAACTTGTATATTTTTAATAACAAATTATTTCAGATAATTTTTTAGTAGCTATTTCAATATTTTTTAAAAAATGTGAACAAAATATTAAGCAAATAAGAATTTTCTATACTATGATTATTAACTTCTAAATTAATAATCATACATCTAAGTAAAAAAAATGAGTTATGAAAACTATAGTACATAACAAATGAGAAGTATCAACAACAAAATTTAAAAAAATATTTGTTTACTTCTTTAAAAGTAAACATCACGATAGAGGAGCTCTATAATGACTCCTAAATGACAATTATAATTGAATTATCTCCCTCAATGCCCAATAAAACTATCGGCTTCAATCATAGATAAAACTACTAATATTCCTCTATGATATATCATTTTTTCATTTCATATATACATTATAGAGATAATCTCTTGTGTATGCATAAAAGCATCATATTGCACATAACTATTCTTTTAGTTGCATATTTATATTAATGTATAAACTTTTATATATAATGGCATATGATTATATAAATGTTTAAGTGAATAGATATAATGCTGTGTTTATAATATTTTTATAAATATTACATACGCACACACACACACCCACGTACATATGTAACACTTTTATAAATATTATATAGTTTATATATCACATTTATATAAACATTATAAATATTATATATTTATATAAAAAGTTATATGTTATATAAATGTATATAAATATGTATAAACATTTTATATGTTATATAAATCTTATATAAACAATTATATAAATGGATAGTATAATGTAAATGTTGTATAAATATTTATAAACATCAATACATATGTATAAATATTTATATATACCTTTATATGTTTATATAAACATATCAATGTTTATATATAATGCTATACGTTTATATATATTAAAGTATAAACATTTATATATAATGTCATTAGATTATATAAATATATAAATATTAATATATAAGGTTATGTGTTTTTAATATTTATATAAATATTATATTGTTACAAATCGAGCATACTATTTTTCAAAACAATATACCTCTCATGCTATTGTGTTTTTGAAAATATATTTTTTGTTTTTATTTTTTTATTTTTTTCAAATCATGAAATATACAGGAAGAATAGAAGTATTTTTTGAGTTTTCCAGAAAGTAGAAATCTTTTATTTTGATATATTTTTTAATATGAATATTTACTTATATAGGTAATTTTTAAAAAAATATTATTTTAATGCACCATAAATAATTTTCTCTACATCTAATAACATCTAACAACAAAATCAAAATATTTTCAAACAATATTAAACTAGCAAAAAAAAGTTTACTAATCAGCATCACCATGAGTAACTCATATTTTATATTTAATTTAGGATGGTTTTTTTACATGGAAAAAATTAATTTTTTCCTTAATTTTATCAAAATTAAGGTGGTAAAAAAACATGATCAATATCAAATTTAATGAATTTGATTTTATCACTATTATACAATAAACACAAACAGAACACTCATGTGTTTTAATTCTTATTTATTTGTTAGCATGGACTTGTAATTTATTTTAATTTGGACTACTAATTGGAAGTAAATTTTAATATCTATAATTTGGACTGTTAATTGGGTGTAAATTTTAATTTCTTATAAATTAATAGTGAATTATAATTTATTATATTTTGAAACTTTAAAATAATTTAGAATCTACTATATTTTTTGTAGAATTTTCAAAAAGCAAATTAAATGATTTGTATAGCATGAGAAACAAGCTTTAGTATAGCATCATATTGCACATCACTATTAGCTCAGTTACGCATATATTTATTTGAATGTGTGAAAGAATAGCTTATATTTTTATCTATATATCTTTGTATCTATCTTTCTATCAATTTTCTATCTTTCTGTCAATATATCTGTCTATCTACCAGTCTATCAATTTGTTTATAAATCTATCTATCAATCTATCTATTATTCTATATTTCAATCTTTTTAAGAATTTATATATCAATCTATATATCTGTCTATCTATCTATCTATCTATCTATCTGCCTATCTATCTATCTACTTATTTATCTATCAATTTGTCTAGCTATGTTTCTATCAATCTATCAATAAATCTTTATATCAATCTATCTGTCTATCTAACTATATCTATATATCTATTTTTTTATCTATTTGTCTATCTAACTATCTATCTATTGATTTATCTATCATTCTATCTCTCTATCTATCGCTATATATATATAGATATATCTATCTATTTTTCAATCTTTATATTTGTCTATCTATCTATCTATCTGTATATCTATATTTTTATATTTCTATCTACCTATTTGTCTATCTATTTGTATGTCTATCTATTTATCGATCTATCTATCTATCAATATATCTATTTGTTTATCTATTTGTATATCTTTCTATCAAATAGTCAATCTAATCGTCTATATATCTGTATATTAATTTGTCTATCTGTCAATCTCTCTATTTATATATCTTTCTAACTATATATTTATCTATTTGTCTAACTATCTATCTATCACTCGGTCTATCTATATGTCTATCTATCTTTTTATCTATTTGTCTATCTATCTATATATTTATCTATCTGTCTATCTTTCTATCAATTTTCTATCTTTCTATCGATATATCTATCTATCTACCAGTCTATCAATTTGTTTATAAATCTATCTATCATTCTATATTTCAATCTTTTTAAGAATCTATTTATCAATCTATATATCTGTCTATCTATCTGTCTATCTATCTATCTACTTATATGTCTATTAATCTGTAAATAAATCTTTCTATCAATCTATCTTTCTATCTAACTATATATATGTATATATCTATTTTTATATCTATTTGTATATCTAACTATCTATCTATTGATTTATCTATCATTCTATCTCTCTATCTATCACTATTTATATATATATATATATACATATATATATCATAAATTTGTTAATCTTTCTATTTGTCTATCTATCTATCTATTTGTCAATCTATCAGTCATTCTATCTATCTCTATATCTATATTTCTATATTTCTATCTATCTATTTGTCTATCTATTTGTCTGCCTATATGTCTATCTATTTGTCTATCTATTTGTCTGCCTATATGTCTATCTATTTGTCTATCTATCTATCGATTTATCTATCTATCTATCATTTTATCAATATATATCTATTTGTTTATCTATTTGTCTATCTTTCTATCTAATAGTAAATCTATCTGTTTATCTATCTGTATATTAATTTGTCTATCTGTGAATCTCTATATTTATATATCTTTCTACCTATCTATTTATCTATTTGTCTATCTATTTGTCTATAGCTCTGTCTATCTATATGTCTATCTATCTTTTTATCTATTTGTCTATCTATCTATATATTTATCTATCTGTCTATCTATCTATCTGTTTGTCTATTGACCTATCTATCTATCTACATATCTATTTGTCAATATATATGTCTATCTATCCTTCTATCTTTCTATCTTCAATTTTTCTATCTATCTATCTAACTATCTTTTTGTCTATCTATCTCTCAATCTATTTGTATATCTATCTGTCCATCTATGTGTCTATCTATTTTTCTCTCAATCAATCTATCTATCTACTATCAATCTGTCTATCAATCTGTCTATCAATCTGTCTATCAATCTGTCTATCAATCTGTCTATCAATCTGTCTATCAATCTGTCTATCAATCTGTCTATCAATCAATCAATCTATCTATATGTGTATCTATCTATCTATTTAACTATCAATCAATCTATCTATTTATTTTTATATTTATATATCTATCTATCAATGTATTTGTCTAACTATATGCACTACAAGAAAATATCGATTTAGCTAGGGAAATTTGGCTAGGAATAAAATCCCTACCTAATTATCGAGGGATTAGCTAGGGAATAACAAATAATTATTGATTTTACATTAAATTAAAATTTTGCAACGGATTAGTCATGGATTAGTATTCGAAATGTTTGATTGAAAATATTTTGTTGCTAAAATTTTCATAGATTTCCACAAAAAAAAGCACGGAATTTAGCGATGGATTTAGTGATACTATATCTCTATCTAATTAGATTGCGACTAAATCCATCACTAAATAATTATCTGAATTTTTTTTAACTTTTTATATTTTATTGCAAGTGATTATTTTTTAAATTTTATCTTTCACAAAACATATCCATTTAGCTAGGGATTTTTCCCTAACTATTTGTGCTGGAGATAATTTTCATCACTATTCTTTAATGATTTAATTTTTTTTTTTTATTTATTTTAATTTTTTATTTAATTTTGTATATTAAAGATACGTATTCATTGGTATATTGATGAGCGATCCTTGAAAGTCACATTCTCTTTATATAATTATAAAAATAGGTTATAATAACCAAATAATTTAAAAAATATATAAATACAAAAAATTTAATATTAATAAAGACTACAATACTATTAATAAAGACTACAAAAACTATTAATAAAGATTACAATAACATTAAATTATTAATTATATAATTTTTAAAATTTTTAAAGATATTTTAAAAACTAAATGAACATATATTAAAATTTCTACTAATAAAAAGATTAAATAATTCATTGTATAATAAAATATAATAATTAACGAAAAAACTATAAATATTAATATTATTTTACCTATAAAAAATATGTATATGCCTAAAAGAAATTTTTTAAAAAATAATTACTAACAAATTTAAAAATTTTTAATTCTAAAAAAAATTACTAATTTTTCATAATATTTAAATGAAAATAAATTAATATTTAAAGATTAATACAGAGGTATTCACCCCTATTGAAATTTATAAGAACTAAATAATTGAGTTAAATTATCTCTAAAGTACCCCCAATTCGAGCTGATCTTTAGAGCCAAGAACATTTTGTTATCTCTAAAGATTAGTAGGACTAGGTACAGAAATATCTTGCCACACAGGAGGGTCAACATCGAGCATTGAGCATACTTGATATTTGGTACAATTTTAAATTTTAAAATATTTATATATTTAGTGGTTATCCTAATAGTCCAAATAAATCAAATCTGTACATGGTTTTATTAATTTTGTTAAAATTTTTTAACATTTCTTATTTTTTAACTTAATAAATACATACTCTAGGCTGGAGAATTGGGTAGTGATTCCAATTTTTATGAGATTTTCAGGAAGATGCATCTAAATAAAGCGGATTGTCAGTTTGTTGATAAAAAGTCTCAAATGATTACTGTAAGAATCTGTTATATTAATAAAATTTTATGATACTATATAAAATTTTGAAAGTTGTTTAGAATGCAAAACATAACTTTATTTTATGTATATCTAGAATAGTATTTTTCTTTATTTTATAACAAGAACTCTTGGAGGAACGTGTGATAGTTGCTTCTCAACATTTTGAGGGTTCTATGGATCTTCAACCAATTGACTTTGATCCTATCTATTTAGAGACCATAGAAAGTCATAAGAAGTAGTGAGTGTACGACATCGACTTGAAGGGACTGTCATTGTGTTGTAGCAGTCATGCTTCTAATTCATTTGTCACAAATTGGGGATGAGGTGGTCGAACAATAAGTAATGGAAACAAATAAAAGTTTTAAAGTTATGGATACCTAAATGAAAGAGAAGGATGAACAGATATTTCATTTGAAAAAAGAAATGAATGATGAGATGAAAGAAATGAATGATGAGTTGAAAGAAATTAAAAATTTAATACAATAGCAAATGTACTATATGTAGTCACAGTTAGCGGCATTGATCCAATAAATAGCATTTAAATATCCAACTGCAAAACCATGTAGGAGAGGCTGACACAAATGCACCAACTAATAATCAGAATGATTATGTATCAGAATTATTTCTGAATAATTTTTGATTTTTGTCTATGTATAGCTAAACAAGATGAGATTTTTTTGGAGAGATCATTTTTCTTTATTCTGGTTTTGTTCTTTGCTTTGCAGTTTAACCTAATCATGAATCTTTGTAGGACATTTGATGTGAGAGACATAAAAAAATTTTGATTCAAAGCCATAAGACATTGCCATGGTCCTTACTATGGATTGGTCCCATCTATACTGATCTCAGCTGGATCAAAGGAGGCTGAGCTTCTATTATCTTTAATATTACTGAAACATTTTATTTTTGTACTCTCTCTCTCTCACTAAACATCATTGCTGGCCATTTTTAGATATTTTTGAAGTTGTATGACTATTAACTCAGATTATTGTTTTTTCATGTCTATAATTACTATTTTTATATATCTATGAATATGTTTGTGTGTACCCAAATATTTTTGGTAGAGTTTTAGCCTATTATAGGTATATAAAAGGTTTGGCTGGTCCTCATGGTTCTAGGAATAGCACGTTAGCTTCTAAATTTGTAAGATAAACACAAAAATTCTAGTCCCACATAGACATAAGTTTGTCCTTGACACTCTTATTTCATGCAGATCTGTATTGTCACTGTTTAGATCTATGACTTATTTTTATTGGTCATCAATGGAATTAAACTATTGAATTGTTAATTACCATAATGATTGCTAATTAAATTTAATTAAATGTGTTCATTCAGCTTGTTCTCCCCCTCTTGCATTTTTGTAGTGTCGAGGATGACAACAAGCTGATCATGAGGAACTATGGTTATCAAAGGGGTTGTGGTTGGTGCCAATCCGCATGCTGTACAACTAGCCATCGATGTATACCCTACCGATGAGCATGAAATGAAGAGGAGTGAGAATAGTTGGGAGGATGTTGAGTCAAGGTGTCTTGCTATATGAAGTTTTCAAATTTTGTAGCCATATGCTTTTTTTATATTTGGAAGACAAAACATCTAATTTTTGATGTTTTGTTCTTTTTTTTTTCTTTTCATGTGAATTGTTTTTATGGAGTGCAAAATGTTTTTATGGAGTGCATATTGAATTGTTCTGTAGTTAAGTTGACGCATACAATGAAGTGATGGCCCTTACTTCAAACCAAGTGAGTGACCATATAGCAGTAGAAGCTACAGGGTTGATGGACTAATACAATGAAGCTAAGTAATCAAAATCATTGGTATAAGCATACGGAGAGGGGAATAAACATTCTAAGAAAACCACATGGGAGCATGGTGTTGCGGGGTGTGGCGGGGCAGAGGAACCCCCTTATAGGCCTTGGGATATATTAATTTATTGATTTAACTATATTGATTTAATTATATATCTATCGACAAAAAGATAGATATATAGATAGATAGAGCAACCCCCTTATAGGTCTTAATCTATAGATAGATTGATTGACAGATATATATACACATAGATAGATAGATAGATAGATAGACAGATAGTTAGACAGATAGTTAGAAAGATATATAGATAGATGAATAGACAAATAGATAGACATACAGATAAATAGATAGATACATAGATAAAATATTTGATAGATAGATAGACATATATATATATATATATAGACAGATTGATAGACATATAGATAGATAGTCACATAGATAGATAGATAGATAGATAGACAAACATATAGATAGATAGATAGATAGACAGACAAATAGATAGATAGATAGATAGACAGACAAATAGATAGATAGATAAAGAGATATATAGTAAATTGTTATACTGATAGAGAAAAGATAAATAGATAGATAGATAGATAGACAGATAGATAGACATATGTTAGACACATATATTGATAGATAGATATAAATTTTGATATATAGATCAATTAATAAATAATTAGACAATTACTTAGATAGATTGATAGATAGATCGATAGATATATAGATAGATAGACAGATATATAATCAAATACATAGACAAATAGATTGATAGAAAGATAATTATATAGATAGATAGGCACAAAGATAGACACATAGATAGACACAGATATACACAAAGATAGAAAGATAGATTGATAAATATATAGACATATAGATTATCAGATAGATAGACACATATAGAGACATATAGATAGATAGACAGACAGACAGACAGATAGATACATAGACAGACAGACAGATATATATATATATATATATATATATATATATATATATATATAGATAGATTGACACATAGATATATAAATATATAGATAGAAAGATAAATAGATAGACAAACAGACAGATAGATAGATAGATAGACAGATAGACAGACAGACAGACAGATACATACATAGATAAATAGATAGATAAACATATAGATTTATAGATAGATAGAAATATTGATTAACAAATATATAGATAGATAGATAGATTGATTGATTTGATAGATAGATAGAAACACAGAAAAAAAAATAAATTGATAGATAGACAAAATGTTAGATAGATAGATTGATAGATCTTATAGATCAATAGATAAATTGATAGATAGACAAATTGATTGATTGATTGACAGATAGATTGACATATAGATAGATAGATAGATAGACATATAGATAGATATATAGATAGACCTATAGAGAGATAGAAATATAGATTGATAGATAGATATATAGACATATAGATAAAGAGTTAGAAAGATAGACAGATAAATAGACATATATAAAGATAGAAATATAAATAGATAGACAGATAGATATACTAATAGATAGTAAAATATATACACAGATAGATAAAATGATAAATAAAAAGATAGATAGACAGATAGATATACAAATTTATAGATATATATATATATATAGATACATAGATTGACAGATCGATATATAAATAGATAGAAAAAAAGATAAATAGATAAAAATATATATAGAAAAATATATAGATAGATAGATTGATAGACACATAAATTGATAGATATATAGTTTAATAAATATACAGACAAATAGATAAATAGATAGATTGATTTAAAGATAGATAAATAGATGTCATACAGATAGTCCAATAGATATATAGACAAATAGACAAACGAATAAATTGATAGATAGATATATAAATTGAAAGATAGACATATACATAGACATATATACATACCAATAAATAGACAAATAGACAGATATATAAATAGGCATGCACATAAATAAATAGATAGACATATCGATAGACAGAGAGACAGACATATAGATAGACAGACTAATAAACTATCAGATAGACAGATACTTTGACAAATAGAAAGATAGATATATTGACAAACAGATATATAGACATATAGATAGATAAATAGATAGATATATAGATAGATAGTCAAATAGACTAATAGATAGATATATTGAGAGATAGAAAGACAGTTAAATAGTCTATATATATAGATAAATAAACAAATAAATAGATATATAGACAATAGATAGTTATAAATATTGATAGAAATATAGTTAAACATATAGAAACACAAATATATAGTTAGATAGATTGACAGATAGACAGACAGATAGATAGACAAATAGATAGACAGATAGATAAATAAATAGATACATAGGTAGATAGACAGAAAGATAGTCAAATAGAGATATAGATATATCGATAGATAGATAGATAGATAGACAAATAAATATATAGATAAATAGACAAATCAATGGTCATATAGGTAAATAGATGGATAGATATATATATAAATAGTTGTCAGACATAATGACAGATAGATAGAAAGACAAAAAGATAGATATATAGATAGATAGACTGAATGATAGACAAATATATAGATAGAAAATTAGATAGATATATAGACAAATAGATAGATAAATAGATTATTAGATAGATTGATAGTCAAAATGATATAAATAGAGATAGAAATATAGATTGACAAATAGAAAGATAGATAGAAAGATAGATATAGATACAAATAGACAGACAGACAGATAGATAAATAAATAGATAGATAAATACATAGTTATATAGATAGATAAATAGATAGACAGATAGATATATATATATATAGATATATCGATAGATAGATAGACATATAAAAAAATAGACAGATAGATAGACAGAAAGATCAATATATAGACATATAGCTAGACAGAAAGATAGATATATAGATATATAGATCGATAGATAGACAGATAGACACATAGATAGATAGATAGACTTTAAAAAAGTTTGCCATATAGATAGATAAAAAGTTCATTAGATAGAATATAGATAGACTGACAAATAAATAGATAGATACACAGATAGATCAATAGATAGATAGATAGATAAACATATAGATAGACATATTGATAGATAGATTGATAGAAAAATTTATAGAAAGATTAATAGACAGTTTTATAGAATTGTTGATAGATAGATTTATTGACACATTAATAGATAGATTGATATAAAGATTGATATAAAGATTTAATGGATAGATTGATAGATAGATTTATATATAGATAGATTTATAAAATGATAAATAGATATACAACTATATAGAAAGAAAGATAGATAAATAAATAGAGAAATTATTAGACAAATAAATAGATAGATATCTTGATTGAATAAAAGATGATATACAAATTGATAATTTGATTGACAAATAGATATATAAAAATATAGTCCGACATATCGATAGATAAATAGATAGATAGATAGACAGACAACCAGACAGATAGATAGACAGATTATTAGATAGACAGACAGATAGATAGATAGATAGATAGACAAATAGTTTGACATATAGATATATAGATAGATAGACATACAGACAAATAGATATGAAAATAGATAGACAAATATAAAGATAAATAGATAGATAAACAAATAGATATACATATAGATAAATAAATAGACAGACAAATAGATACATACATACATATAAAGATTGATAATTTGATTTATAGATAGATTGATAGACTGATTAATAAACAGAATGATAGGCATATTGATAAACATATTTGATAGATAGATAGATAGATAGATTGAAAGATAAATAGATAGACATATTGATATAGAAATATATAGATAAAAAGATAGATAGATAAATAGATTGATAAATTATTAGATAAATGGATAAATCAATAGATACACAGATAGATATAAAGATATATAGAAAGATAGACAAATAGATAGATAGATAGATACACAAATAGATGGATAAAATATAGACAGATAAATAGACAAACAAATAGATAGATAGATAGATAGTTCGAAAGATAGATAGATTGATAGATAGAGATAAATATATATATAAATGGATAAAACATAGATAGACAGATAGACATTAAGATAGATAGAAAGTAAATATATTGATATATAAAAAAAGATATAGACAAACATGTAGACAGACATATAGGCAGATAGACAGATTGATATATAGAATGATATAAAGATAGATAGAGAGAGATATATATATAGATAAATAGATAGACATATAGACAGATAGATATACAGATAGATAAACAGACATATAGACATATACATAAATAGATTTATAGACATATTGATAGACTGATGAAATACAGATAGATAGACAGATAGATAGATGGTTTGATAGAAAGATAGATAGTCATATAGATAAATATATAGATAGATAGATAGACAGAGAGACAGATAAATAGACTTATTTTTAGATAAATAAATAGAGATATAGTTATACAAATAGATTGATAAAAAGATAGATAGAAAGATAGTTAGATATATAAACAGATAGATAGTCATATAGATAGACAAATTGATTAATAGATAGAAAGACAAACAATTAGATAGATACACAAATAGATAGACATATAAATAAATAGATAAATAGGCAGATAGATAGAAATATAGATAGATATATAAACATAAAGATAGACAAAAATATAGACATATAGATAGAGAAATATATCCTCTGGTAGATAGACAGAAAGATTATCAAATAGAGATATAGATATATAAATAAATGGATAGATAGATAGATAGATAGACTAATTAATAGATAGATAGATTGACAAATAGATAGTAATATTGATAAACAGATAGATATACAGATATATAAATAGAAGTTAGATAGAATAGCAGATAGATAGATAGATAGACAGACAGATAGATACACAGATCGATAGACACATAGATAATTAGATAAATATGCAGATATATAGAAATATAAGATAAATATGCAGATAGATAGAAATATAGATAGATATACAGACATATAGATAGATAAAAATATAGACATAAGATAGATAGATAAATAGACAGACAGATAAAAAGACAAATAGACAGATATATAGATATATAGATAAACTGGAAGGTAGACAAATAGATAGATACAAAAATAGACAAATATATAAACAAATAGATAGAGAGATAGATTGTTAGATAGGTTGATAGTCAATATGATAAACACATAGATAGAAAGATAGAATGACAAAAAGATAGATAGAGAGATATATAGATTGAAAGAAAGATATATATAAACAAAAATAGACAGACAAACAGATAGATAGATAGATAAATACATAGATATATAAACAGATAAATAGATAGATATATAGATAGGCAGATAGATAGATATAAAAAAATAGAAAGATAGATAGATAGAAAGATCTATAGATAGACATATAACCAGAAAAATAGACAGATTGATTGATTGATTGATAGACAGACAGATAGATAAATAGATAGATAGATAGATAGACAGACAGATAGATAGACATATTTATAGATAGGTTAATAGATAAATTAATAGATTGATTGATAGAAATATTGATAGAAAGAATGTATATAGTTTTATAGAAAGATTGATAGATAGTTTAATAGAAAGATTGATAGATAGATTAATTGATAGATTGATATAATGATTGATAGATAGATTGATAAATAGATAGATTGATATAAAGATTGATAGAAAGATTTAAAGGATAGATTGATAGATAGATTTATATGTAGATATATTTACAGAATGAAAGTTAGATAAATAGACAAATATATAGAAAGATATATAGATAAATAGAGAAATTATTAGATAATTAAATAAAAGATAGAATAATTGATTAAAAGAAAATAGACAAATTGATAATTTGATTGACAGATTGATTGATAAACAAATAGTCCAACATATAGATAGATAAATAGACAGATAGATTGATAGACAATGAGACAGATAGACAGATAGACAGGTAGATAGATATAAAATTTGTCGACATATAGATATATACATAGATAGACATACACACAAATATATATGCAAATAGCTAGATAGATATACAAAAAAATAAATATATAGATAAACAAATAGATAAAGATATAGACAAATAGATAAACATACAGATTGATAGATAAATACATATAAAATTGATAATTTGATTGATAGATAAATTGATAAACTGATTAATAGACAGTTTGATAGGCATATTGATAGACATATTGATAGATAGATTGATAAAAAGATTGATAGATGGTTTGAAAGATAAATAGATAGATATATTGATATAGAAATATATAGATAAAAATATAGATAAATAGATATATTGATAAATCATTAGATAAATGGATAAATTAATAGATAGATATATAAAAATTAAGATAGATAGAAAGATAGAAAAATAGATAGACAGACAAATAAACAGATAGACAAAAAGATAACAGATATTTAGACAGACTAATAGATAGATAGATAGATAGACAAATTGAAAGAAAGATAGATAGATATGTAGATAGATATAAAGAGATAGATATAAAAAAAGATAAAACATAGATAGACAGATAGATCTCATGATAGATAGAGAGTTTATTAGATTGATATATAGAAAAAGATATAGACAAAAAGATAGATAGACAGATAGGCAGATATATAAATTGATATATAGAATGATAAAAATATAGATAGAGAGAGATAAATTGATATATTGATAGACAAATAGACAAATAGATATATAGATAGATAGACAGACAGATAAAAGACATATATACATATAGATAGACATATTAATATACAAATGAAACACAATTATATGGACAGATAGATAGTTTGATAGAAAGATAGATAGTCAGATAGATAAATAAATAAATAGATAGATAGACAGATATGTAGACATATTTTTAGATAAATATATAGAGATATAGTTATACAAATAGATAGATAAAAAGATAAATTGATAGATAGAAAGTTAGATAGAAAAATAGATAGATAGACATATAGATAGACAAATAGATAGACAGATAGACAGGTAGATAGATAAATAAATAGATAGATAGATAGACATATAGATAAATAAATAAATAGGCAATAGATAAAAATATAGATAGATAGATATACATATAGATAGACAAATAGATATGTAGATAGATACATAGAAAGATATACATATATATAGAAAGATAGATAGATAGACAAATAGATAGATTGATAGATAGAAAGTAGACAAATAGATATACAAAACAAAAAAATAAAGAGAAAAAGATACACACACACACACACACGTATAGATTCACATATATATAAATAGATAGATTGAAACATAGATAGATAAATTGATAGATAGACAGATAGAAAAACTTATAGATAGATAGATAGATAGATAAATAGAATAGAAAGTGGATAGATAGATTGATAGCTAGACAAATATATTTATAAATAGATAGATGAATAGAAAGATAGATAGATAGACAAAAATATTGATTAATTGAGAGATAGACAATAGATAGATAGATATATAGATAGATATGCATAGAAATAGATAGACAAATAGACAAAAAGATAGGTATATACTTAGATAGATAGACCGATAGATAGATAGGTATATAGAAATATATATATATATATATATATATATATATATATATATATATATATATATATATAGATATATATTTAGATAGATATATAGATAGAGATATTAATAGATATATAAATACAAATATAGATAGATAGATAGACTTAAAGATAGTCTGAGATAAACATATAGATATACAAATTGATATATATATAGATAAATAGATAGATAAATATATTGATTAATAGATAGATCAATAGAAAATTTGATAGAAAGATAAAGAGATAGAGTGATATAGAGACAGATTGATAAATAAATTGATAGAATGATTAATAGAAAATTTGATAGATAGATTGATAGACATATTGATAGATAGATTAATATATTGATAGATAGTGAGATAAAATGATTGATAGATAGATACATTATTAGACAAATAGATATATAGTAAAATAGATATGCAGATATATACATATATTCATAGATGAAAAAATATATAGAGAGATATATAGAAATATAGAAAATATATATATATATATATATGTATATATTGAAGGAAAGATAGAAAGTTAGAAAGATTGAAAGAAAGATATAAAATAGACAGACAATAGATATATAAGGAGAAACACAGATAGATAGATAGATAGATAGATAGACATATAGATAGATAGATAGAAATAAAAAAAGACATATAGATAGATAGATAGATAGATAGACATATAGATAGATAGATAGAAATAAAAAAAGACATATAGATAGATACATAGATAGATAGACATATATATTGATAGTTAGATAAACAGATTGATTGATTTATTGAAAGACCACTACATAGACAGATAGATGGATATTTGATAGATAATTAGACAGAAAGATAGATTATTACACAGATTCAATAGGAAGATAGATAGACATATAGAGAGAGAGAGAGAGATAGATAGATAAAAAGATAGATAGATAGATTGATAGATAGAAAATAGAAAATAGAAAATAGAAAGATAGACATTTAGATAGAAAGATAGATTGACCGATAGAAAGAAAGAAAGATAGACAAATAATAAAAAGAAAGATAGATAAATAAATAGATATAAAATAATAAAAATAGATTGATTGTTAGACAAATCGAAAGATAGAAAGATAGATAGACAAATTTATAGATAGATCGATAGAGAGATTGATAAAAATATTAATAGATATATAGATAGATAGAAAAATAGAAAAACAAAAAGAATGATAGATAGATAAATAATTAGATAGATAGATATACAAATATATAGATAGACAGATATATAGACAAATAGACAGATAGATATACAGATATATATATATATATTATTGATAGATAGATAAATAGATAGATAAAAAGAAAAATAAAAAGATAGACAGTCAGATAGATAGATAGACAAATAGAAAGATAGATATATCGATAGAGATGCAAACAAATATTTAGACAGAGAGATAGATAAATAGGTAAATAGATATATATATATATATATATATATATATATATATATATATATATAGACAAATAGATAATCAGATAGATAAATAAATACACAGATAAACTAATAGATAGATAGATAATGAGACATATAGACATAATAGATAGATTGATAGATAGACAAATAGATAGACAAATTATTAGACAAATAAATAGATAGATAGACAGAAAGATATATAGATAGACAGACAGATAAATAGATAGAAAGATAGACAGACATATAGTTAGATAGATAGATAGATAGAAAGATAGACATATATATCAATACACATATAAACATATAAGTAAATAGAAAAATAGACAATTAGAAAGACAGACAGATAGATAGATAGATATATAGATAGATATAATATAGATAGACACATGATCAGATAGATAGTCAGGCAGATAGATAGGCAGATAGATAAACAGATAGATTAACACATAATCACGGATATAGATAAATATATAAATAAACAGACCAATAGATAAACAAAATGATAGATAGATAGACATACAAATAAAGTGACAGATAGACGAAAAGATTGCTTCATATATATACAGATAGACAGACAGATAGATAAGCATGGAGACATAAATAGACACAGATAGATAAATAAACAAAAAGAAAGAAAGATAAATTGTTTGATAGATAGATAGATAGATCAATAAATAGATAAATAGATGGACAGACAGATAGAGTGATTGATAGATAGAAAACTACAAAGAAAGATAGAAAGATGATCTATAGATAGTTAGACTGATAGATAGATAGTTAAACAGATAGATAGATAGATAGTTAGTTAGTTAGATAGATAGATAAATAGATAGATTGAAATATATATAGATAGATATATTGATATGCAAATAGATAGATAAATAGACAAATAATAGTTAGATAGATAGATAGACAGAAAAATTGAAATATAGATAGATAGATATATTGATATGCAAATAAATTGATAGATAGATATATAGATATATAGACAAAAAGATAGATAGAAAATAGATAGATAAATAGAAGATTGATATATTTATCGACTAATCAATAGATAAATAGATTATTAGATAGATAGATAGACAGATTTATAGAAAGAAAGATAGATAGATATAAAATTAGATAGACATATAGATAGATATAAAGAAAGAAAGAAAGAAAGAAGGATAGATAGATAGATAGATAGATTTGTAGACAAATAGATTAATAATGAAATAAATAGACAACTAGATAAAAAGATAGATAGACAGACAGATAGAGAGATATATACACAGATAGAATGATAGATATATAGATCGAAAGATATATAGGCAAAAAGATAAATAGATAGTTTGATATTCAGATATATCGATAGATAGATATTTATATATATAGACAGATAGATAGACTGACTGATATATATATATATATATAGGCATATAGAAAGATAGATATACAGATAGACAAATAGGGAGACATAAAAATAGACAAAAAAATAGATAGATAGATAAATAGCTAAATATATAAATAGATAGATAAAGAAATAGATAGCAAATAATTAGATAGAAAGACTAATTAATAGATAGATATATAGATCTATAGATAGATAGATAGATAATTTGACAGATAGATAGACACATATAGATATATTGATAAAAAGCTAGACAAATAGATAGTAAGATGTATAGATAAATGGATAGATAAATAGATAGACAAATAAATAGATAGATAATGGATAGAAAGATAATCAGATAGACAGATAGATATTTAGATAGATAGATAGATAAAGATATAGGTAGACAAATAGATAGATAAATAGATATACTAATATATCAAGGCATAAGGTAAGCTAGTCGAATGGAGAGTATGTATACATGTGGCTTTTTTTGCAGGAAATCAGCAAAGTCTATACAAAATAAGCAGAAACTAGGAGTCTATGAGGGCAGAAACTTATGGATACTCATGTAGAAGTAGGAGCTCAATCGGTGCTAAAGAATATATCAAGGAATGATAAAATTATACGCAATAAATTTAAAGCTAACCTCAAAAAAGTTCATGAATTGCAAATTATTATTTAGGATAGATGATTAGCTTTTTTAATTTTAATTTTAATTTTAAGTTTTATGTTAAAGATTAAGGTTGTAAGTCGGGAATGGGTAGATTTTAGTTTGTAAAAATGGTATTCCTCCGCCAAAAGAGAGGGCTAATATTAATAAACTCCTTTTAAAAAAATAGATATACAAATATATAGACAGATAGATTGATAGATCGATAAATTGATAGACAAAAAATAGATATATAGATAGATAAACAAATAGATAGAGAGATAGATAGACAAATTGATACATAGATAGTTAGACAAATAGTTAGAGAGAGATATATTAAAAATATAGATAGACATATAGATAGATATATGGTTTGATTGATTGATTGATAGATAAATAGATAAATAGATAGATATATAAATAGATAAATTAGCATATAGATAGACATTTAATTAGATAGATAAATTTAAAGTTAGATAGATAGATAAATAGATATATAGATTGATAGACAGATCGATAGAACCAAAGTTAGATAGATATAAAAATAGTTAGATAAACAAATAGATAAATAGAAAGAGAGACAAGTAGATAGATATATAGATAGATGTACTGATAGATAGATTGATAGATAGATAGATAGGTAGGAATATAGTGAGATAGACAAATTGATAGTTACAAAGATAGATAGACACATATATAGATAGATTGATAGTTAGACAAACAGATAGACAAATAGATTGATAGATAAATTGAAAGAATAATAGATATATAAACTATTAGATAGATAGATAGCTAGATAAAAAGATACATAGATAGATAGATAGACATATATAAAGACATAAAGATAAACAAATAAATACATAGATAGATAGGCAAATAGATAGACATATAGATAGATAGATAGATAAATAGATAGATTGATGGTCAGATAGAGACATATAGATAGATAGATAGAAATATATAAAGATAGACAGATAGATAGCCACATAGATAGATAAACACATAGATCGATAGATAGATAGATAGATAGATATACAGACATATAGATAGATAGATAGAAAAATAAATATACATTCAAATTGATATAATGATAGATAAAAAGATAGATAGATAGATAAACATATGGATAAATAGTTAGATTGATTGATAAATAGTTAGACAGATCGATAGACAAATACATGATTTGATAGATATACAAATAGATAGGTAGATAGCAAGTTAAAAATATAGAAAGATAGATATAAATATAAATAGATAGATACACAGACATATAGATAGATAGATAGACAAATAGTTAAATAGAGAGATAGATGGATAGTTAGAAAGATAGTTAGACAAATATATTCATTTAAATAGATATATAGATAGATAAATATATACAATGATAAATATATAGCTAGATTGATATATTGACAAATAGATTGACAGATAGATTAAAAGATAGTAGAAAGACAAATAGATTCTTAGATAAACAAACAAATAGATTCGTCAATAGATAGACAAATAGATAGAATTATAGATAGATCAATAAATAGATAAATAGATAGAAAGATAGGTAGATAGACACATATGTAGATTGATTGATAAGAGATAGAATGATAAATAGTTATATTGATTGATAAATAGAAAGAAAATAAATAGATAGATGGATATATAGATAGATAGATAAAAAGATAAATAGATAGATAGACATATAGACAGATAAATAGATAACAAGAGTGGCTGATAAATAGATAGAAAAATAAATAAATAAATTGACACACATATAGATAGATAGCTTAATAAAAATATAGATATACAGATAGATAGACAAATATATTGATATAAAAACAGATAGATAGACACATAGATAGATAGATAGGCAGATAGATAGACATATAGATAAACAAATAGATAGATAGACATATTATTATATAGATAGATAGATAGATAGAGAGACAAATAACATACTTATAGACAGACAAATATGTAGACAGATAGACAAATAGATAGATAAAACGATTGACACATAGATTGACTGAAAGATAGACAGACATATAGATAGCCAGTTAGATAGAAAGATAAATTGATTCTAACTAGACGAATAGATAGACAGATAGATAGACTTACAAAGATACATAGAAATTTAGTAAAATAGAAAAATAGAAGAACAGATATATAGATAGATATATATAAACAGATAGAATCATAGATAGAAAGTCATATAAAATGATAAATAGATAGAAAAATAGAAAGACAGATAGAAATAAAGATTGATCGATAGAAATATAGCTGGAAAGATAAATGTATAGATAGACATATAGATAGATGTAAAGATAGACTTATAGATAGATAGATAAATAAATTTATAAATAGATGGATAGATAGATTGATCGATAGATGGATATATAGATGGTTGATTGATGGATAGATTGACAAATAGATAAAATGATTGATAGAGAGATGGATAGATAAATATATAGATAGATTATTAGATAGAAAGATAGATAAATACATAGAAAAATAGATAGACAGATAGTTAGATAGATATTACACAAAAAGTAAGTTAGATATATAAATAGATGTATAAATAGATTGACAGAAAGACTAATAGAAAGATTAATTGATAGATTATTAAACAATTTAATACATAGTTTGATAGATAAATTTATAGACATATTAATTGACAGATTTATAGACAAAGGCATAGATACATTGATAGATAGATTAATAGACATATAGATAGACGAATAGAAAGACACATAGATGGATAAATAGATTGACAAAAAGATAGATTGATAGATTGATTGATTATTAGACCAATGGATAGATAGATAGACAGACAGACAGATAGATAAAAAGATAGAATGATAGATTGATTGATTGATGACATATAGATAATTGGATAGATAAATAGATAGATAGATTCACAAAAAGATAAATAGATAGATAGAGAGATATATATAAATAGATACATACATATACAAATAGATAGATAACTAGAAAGTAAGAAAGAAAGAAAGATAGATAGATAGACATACAGATAGATAGAAAGATAGATAGTCAAAGATATAAATAGATAGATGTACACACAAATAGATATATAGATAGACAAAGATATATATATATATATATAGACACCTAGATATATAGATAGATAGATTTATAGATAGAAAGATAGATAGATACATTTAGATAGAAAGACAGATATATAGATAGATAGACAGATAGATAAATAGATATAAAGATATATAGATAGATAGATAGATAGATAGATACATAGATAGATAGATAGATATATAGATAGATAAATAGATAGACAGACAAATACATAGACAGATAAATAGACAGATATATAGATAGATGAACAATTAGATAGACAGACACATAGAGCAAATATATACAGATAGATAGATAGACATAAAGATAGACAGATAGAAAAACAAATAGATAGATTGATTTATAGATAGATAAATAGATTGACAGATAGACAGATAGACAGATAAATTGATTGATAGATATATAGATAGATAGATAGATGATAGATAGATTGATTGATTGATTGTTAGATAGACAGATAGACAAATAGATATACAGACAGATAGACATACAAATAGATAGGCAAATAGAAAGTCAGATAAAAATATAGATAGACAAGTAGATAGACAAAATTGAAAGAGAAATAAAAAGACATATAGATAGACAAATAAATATATGGATAGATAGACAAATATATATATGGATATATAGACGGATAGATAGACAGATAAATTATTAGATAGATTAATAAAAAGACGTATAGATAGATGGTTTGATATAGGGATATATAGTTAGTCAGATAGATATATAGAAAGATAAATATATAGATAGATAGATAGATAGAAACATACATGGATAGACAGATAGAAATACATATCAATATAAAGATAGATAGATATACATGTAGAATGTCAAATAAATAGACATATAGATAGATGGATATATATACAGATAGATAGACATATAGATAGATAGATAGATAAATAGATAAATAGATAAATAGATAAATAGATAGATAGATTGACAAATAGATAGATTGATAGAAAGATAGTCAGATTAATAGACAAATTGATAGACATATTGATAATATGATTGATAGATAAATTGATAGATAAATTGAAAGATAAATTGTTAAAAAAATTCATAAATAGATTTTTATATTGATTGATAGATTGATTGATTGACAGATAGATATATAGATAGATATACAGTTAGATAAATAGATAAAGTTAAAGAAAGATAATTAGGTAGAAAGCAAGAAAGATATATAGATAGATAGACAAATTTATAGATAGATAGATAGATAGACATATTGATAATAAGATTTATAGATAAATTGATAGATTAATTGTTAGACAAATTGATAGACAGATTTTTATATTGGTTGAAACTATGATTAATAGATAGAGAGATTGATAGATATATAGATAGATAGATATACAGAATGATCTATAGATAGATAGAGTGAAAGATAGATAATTAGGTAGAAAGATAGATAAATAGATAGACAAATAGATATATAGATAGAAAGATAGATAGACATAAAGATAGTTAGATAGATAAATAGATCAATAGACATAAAAATAAAAAAAATAGATAGATAAATGTATAGATAGACTGATAGATATAAAGATAAATAGATAGACATAAAGATTTATTGATTTATTGATAGATAGATAAATATTTTGATAGAGAGACAGAAAAATAGATAAATAGAAAAATTAATAGATAGATAGATAAATAAAGATATTTATATATAGATAGATATATAGATAGACAGATAGATAGATAGACATTTAGAAAGAAAAATAAATAGACAAAATAATAGATAGAAAGTAAGACAAATTGAAAGATAGATCGATATATGGATATATAAAAAGATATAAAGACTAATAGATTGATGGATAGATTGATGGATAGATTGATGGATAGATATGTGGATATATAGACAAATAGATAATCAGATAGATAGACGAATAGATAAAAGGATAGATAGATGAAAAGATAGATAAATTGATAGATAGACAAATGAATAGATTAATAGATAATATGACAGATACATAGGTAGATAATTAGATAGATTGATAAACATATAGATAGATAGATAAATAGATTGATAGACTGATTGTTAAAGAGATTGATAGACTGATTAACATACATTTTGATAGATAGATAGATAGACAAATAGATAGATAGATAGATAAATAGATAGACTTTTATATAGATAGACAGATTGATAGACAAATAGTCAAATAGATAGACATAAAGATAAAGATATAGATAGATAGATAGACAAATAGATAAACAAATAATTAGAAAGATAGGTAGGTATATTGATGGATAGACAAATAGATATATAGATTGATAGATAGATAATTAGATAGACAGATAGATAGACATATAAAATGATGGTTAGATTGGTAGTTAGATAGACAAATAGATACATGAATAGATAGATATTTAGACAGATTCATAGATAGATAGACTACTAGATAGAGAGATAAATAGATAGATATATAGATATACAGATTGAAAAATAGATATACAAATAGATAGACATATAGATAGATAGATAGACAAATAGATAGGTACATAAATAGATAGATGGATTGATAGATGGATAGATAGATAGACAGATAGACATATAGATAGATAGACAGATAAATAGATAGATAGATAGACATATAGACAGATAGACATATAGATATATTTACATTTAGATAGATTGAAGGATAGATTGATTGATAGACAAACAAATAGCCAGACTGATAGATAGGCAAATAGTAAGTCAGATAAAAAGTTATTTGGATAGACTTATAGATAAACACTACAAAAAACCCAAATAACTCGGGAAATATGCCTAGCTATTTGGGCTTAATTCATCTCTAATTTATAATAACGATGGATTTATGATAGAAATTTTCCCAAGCTAAAGTGCTCATCGTAAAATATTAACGAGACAAAAAAATTTCCAAGCAAATTTTTGAACCACTAGAATTCCTTAGCTAATTATATTTTTACCCTTGCTAATTTTGATCGTAATTATTACTAGAAATTTATAGTTTTTAATTGCATATATACAGATAATTTCCTAAATAATTTAGTGATGTAAAAATCCATAGCTATTTTCATTCCAAAACTATTTTTACAATTTTATTTTATTACAAAAAAATTAATTACATCTTTTTTAGTTTTTATATTAAATTGAATAAAAACATATATAATAATCCATTTTATATAATTAATAATAAGTAAAAGCACTTAATAAATTATTTTTATATAATATGTTACATAGTTAAAACAAAAATATAACATAGATATATATGATTCTGCCATTTAACAACTTCCTTTTTCCTATCAGTCCAACACGCAATGAATTGGATAGGTCATCTCTTCTTCTTCATCAATGTATCTATGACAATGCATTAAGTTTAATATGTCTGTGAAATTGATGTTTCTTTCTCTTCATCTAGCTCCTCCGGTCACAATCTTCTTGTTGGGACAAAGCTTTCCTAATCACACTGTGTCGTGTCTAGTGAAATGCTAGTTTCTATGTTTCTGTAATTAGGGAAAGAATGACATCGTTGATCAAGTCGATGTAGTGTAGAGCTCCATTTTTGAATTGGGTGCCACTACAGGGGAAAGTGAGATATTTGCCTATAACTTTAACCCAATTCTGATGTCTCTTCACTTCTACAAGCTTCGTATAAAGAATATTGCAGTACCATATCTATATGAAAATTAAACCAGTCAATCAAATCAAAATAAATAAATAAATAAGCTTCTTTTTTCATAAATATATGGTAAAATTATGCTATTCAACTTATACCTTATGTATAATATAGTAGTATATATGTACATATATATATGTGTGTGTGTGTGTGTGTGTGTGTGTGTACATACATACATCAGCATATATGTATAGTTATACATACAGAAAAATATATATAACATAATATATATATGCATGTATATACAAAAGTATATTTGATTATCGATAAATATTACTATCATCTTCAACACCAAATTTTATCTCAACTTATGTATATATACATTTGTATATATATATATGTACTATTAAACATATTGTGAAGCATATATAGATACATATAATATATAACACTTGTTATGAAATATTTTTGGGTTTAGAATATCATATACCAAATGAATATTATTAACTATGAATATCATATACCAATTCAACAATATTTCAAAATTAGTTTAGATGATCGTGAAGATTGTATGTAGCAAAAAGAGATCTAGTTAGTGATTATCACTTAAAGAATACATGAATAATGTCCCCCCCCCCCCCTCGCTACTAATTTTTCTACATGCTAGACGTAGCAGAGCTTACAAATTCTCCAGCATGTTTTTCTACTACAATTTTCTCCATCGAACCATTTTTTCCTTATTTAGATGGACATAGAGTGAGCAGAAAGGAAAAAAAAGAAAAAATATTAAATGGACCAAAGGACATGGTGGTACAAGTTACTTACAGTAAACTTGTCTACCTTTGTGTAGAAAAACTTTTATGAACTATGATGCACGATAAATGTTATGCCTGGTCAATCTTGCTTTCAAAATAATACCTTATGCTCCTCTATCTGCATCCTTCAATTTTTTCTAGGTCTAGTTAAGGAATGTTTCATTTCTCTCCACTGATGAAAAGATTTACCAGCTCTGATTCCATTTGTGTTTTCATTTTAGTATACCCATCTACAATTGAGGGAAATGTTTATAGTCAAAGAATCAATAACAACAACAATCATGTTTGTAGATGAGAATACCAATGATTTTTTGATGGATTTGAAGAAGAAGAATGTGAAGAAGAATTAAGCTATGAGAGGGGAGAAAAGAAGAGATGCCTTACAATAGATCAAGTGAAGGCATTGGAGAAGAACAACGATGCCACCAAATAAATATCCTTCTATTTAGCTACACATAGGCAAAAATCATGTCCCCACAAATTGCTCACTCTTTCTTCTTCATAAAATGAGAAGATAAGACCTTTGAGACTGGAAATCCAGTGAAAGACTTGCGTTGGAGTAACTCTTTCAACTTATCATCGCATATTATTATTTGCCTATTTGATGGAACCTTTTTAAAAAACAATAACATTTAATGATTAATTGAAATTAAAGAATATCGCCATGGATTCTCATTGGGGGGGGGGGGGAGGCAAAGACGATGGATGTTGGCATACTTGTAGATTATTTATATATATATAGTATCACATCTTCTTTACAATATCAAAAAAGTTAATGCATCTTCACACGTACTAATAAATTTTATGAAAGCATATGAAAGAGGAACAGGAGGCTAGAAATCCAGAAGTTTTCTTCTTCTTTTGTTTCTCTCTTGGCTTTGATTCATCATCTAAAGCTGTGAAGCATGAATATTTATTCAGACACATTATAGATTGACTTCATCATAACATATTTAACCCTCAAAAACTTTTACCTGTCTCATCTTCTTCCATCCCTTTTCTTTGATTTCTTGTTCTTTTGAGTTGAGTTATCCATGGCTAAAAGGGGTCAAAAAATAGGATTTTATTCAATCAATAAACATAAAAAATTGATAAGCATGCATGATAAAAAGTAATAAATTACATATTCAAGAATATGTTACACTTACATTAAAAAAAGTCTTTAATTTCCCACTTTGTTTTTTTAACTATCAATGTTAACTCAAATTATACATAATAAAAAATATATTTGGAAGCATGATTTTTTATCTAATACATATCAGCATATGTGCATGCATATATATATAAGCTTTCATACAATACACAAGGCTGTAATCTCATGGAGTTTAGTATAGTAAATTTTTCAAGGATGAGTGCCTCCTTTGAGGTTGCAAATTTGATCTCCACGAGCTACTATTAAACCACTAGGACATTAAACTATGCCTCCTTGGAGGTATAGTTGGTTTTCCACTAGCCCAATTCGCCCATGGAGTTGCACCTGGTAAAAAAAACTTAAGATCTAATGTTCTTAGGCGTGCCCCCTTGGAGGTTGCAAGTTCGATTCCTATGAGCTACCATTAAACCAATAGGACATGAAACTATGCCTCTTAGAAGGTATAGTTGGTTTGCCTCTAGGTCTAGCCCAATTGACCCAGAGAGTTTCACCTAATTAATAAAAATTTAAGATTTAATGCTCTTAAGTGAAGATACTTGCCAATCATACAAATGTACATCATATATATATATACCCACATGATAAATTATAAATTATAAATTATAAATGATAATCTCATTAGTATGTAATGTGGAGAGCATAATACCCACATGTTCATGTTTTAAAAAAGAAACAAGTAGAAATACAATGAAATAATGAAAATACCACTACTCTCAATCAATGGCCATATGTGCTTGGACAAAGCTTTATTCATTTGAAACATGTCGATAGACTCAAAATAAAAAAAAGTATGCAATGCTTCGTCACATATAATTTTTCGTTTATTTTGTGGATGTTGCAATTCTTCTTCCATATATATGCCCAAAACTTCTTTACCACCTACATGAACGGTTAAACATAGGAGAAAGAACAATTAGTGTGGATTTTGGGGGCATAACAAAGCAATGCTAGAAAAATGAAAATCAAACCAAGAATGTGAATGCCAAGTGAAATGGCATGCAAAAAAGGGTCTTGATGACAACACTTCATACCTCGATTCTTGCTAATTTAGTCTCTTGTAAAGTTTTGAAGTTGTTTAGAAAGTCCACATAACTTTGTAAAGCCACTTCCCTTTTTTGAACTTCTTTGCCCATCTGAGCTATCCTACACAATAACAAACCAAAATTAAAATTCCCTATCCATGTCAATCAGCTGATGTTCATTGGATAATAAGAACCATGCCACAACCGTGTTTAGCAAACTTCAATAGTGATGTCTATTTTAATATACTGAGACCATCAGTATTCCAGCAACCATTGATTATTATCTAGTTTTATGATATTTGTTGATTCCATTTCCTAAATATGGAAGGGGAGAAAAAATTTTTTGAAAGATGCTCTTTATTCTTCAGAGACCATCATAAATAATTGCAGTCAAATTCATGCATTCATTTGATTTATTTTGAATTTGATCAATAATCTCGATCACAAGATTATGGTTTTTGGAATAACGAGCATCAAATGCAATTTTACACCCACCAGCTTTCACATATTAATAGGATTAACTAAGAATCATGAAAGATGACAGAGTTTCAACTAGTTAATGTATGCAGTATCTACTTTATTTTACTTGTTGGGACCTAAGACTCCTCATCATTGTCTTCATCTTTTTGATGATCCTTGCTTACTTTTTTTCTTATCGAGAAATCATTTTTGTTTTTGCCTGCCTCTGGCTCCTCAATTGTTGGGCTAGTAATGGCTTCATTCTGCGATACTTGGTTTGTCTCAAGGGTTTCAAGAAAAATTTCAATTTGGTCTGTGATTAAGATTTTCTGATTCGACAATTCCTTAACAAATTCTGAATCAAGTTTCCAGTGAATCTTGCTAGTCGTAGCTATAATAAGGTCCAAATCATGTAGTATTTCCTGGAAACGTGTTCCCAGGTCCGAGTCCAATACCATGTTCTTCCCTTTAGTATTTTCAAGTTTAAAATTCTAACAATTTATAATTAATCTAATTGGATAAATATAATAAAAATTTAATTAAGAAAATCCATGCAAAGTAATTTACCACCATAACAAAAAGGCAGCACGACAATTTTTTTATTAATCTGACCTAATTCTACTAGGTTGTGTTTGGTTTGGGTCGAGCAAAAACCTCGAGCCTCATGGTATAGTTTGCACCTAGAAGCACCTTGATATTTTTAAAATTTGTGGAAATCCCTACCAGCAGCTCAGGGACATACATCAATGTGCAAATTATTTTTTTTAATATTGGAAAGTTTTCTGCTACACCTACAATAGGAACATGAGAGCTCAAAATTGGCATCATATTCAGGGGTACAATCAGTCAATTTCCCTGATAGAACAATTGTGGCATTATGCTGGTGTTGTTATTGACATGTTTAGATAGGTTTAGGGAAGGAACAATACTTGTGGTAGATTTGGTTAACGATTAAATTTCGAGCAGAGATCAACCATTGATCTCTGCTCTGTGAGCATTTTTTCTTTTGAGAAATTAGTTTGCTCAATTTAGTGATTGGGATTCATTGCACCCGTTAGAAAGCTCTCTAGCTCTAGTTGTCATGTTAAGGATATTTTCGCACAGAGCACTTTTGTTAGAAATATTCATCATGCATGAAAAGCAAAAAGAGGTTTGTATTTACCCAATATGTATTTAGATTGTTCTCGAGCTTTTACTTCCTCTGTTGTGCTCTACGCTTTATCAAATTGCACAATGCATCATCAATCATATAGCTAGGCCCAAAGCTTTCGTCAATCTTCTGCACAACATCTACAAAATAGTCTCTAACTTCACAGATGATTCCAAATAGAATAATAGTCGCATTATCTTAGTCTTACCAGACTATAGCCCTACATAAGTCTCTACATCAAAATGTTCCCGAAATACCGGCTACATGTAGATCACCCAATTTCCTTCGCCTTCGTCCAGGTCAATCTCGTCATCAGTTTCCACCAACAAAAAATTGGTGCAAGGAGTGTCGTGAACAAGATTAGACCCTTTTATCACTTATCACCCATGACATAATCCACGAGAAGAAAGGAGCCACCGGTGACTATTCCACAAGTTTAATCAATGAATAGTGAGCAGAGAGCAGTGAACAGTCTCATGCCAAGATATTATTTCTAACAAAATTTTAAAATTAACAAATCTATATTTAATAAATAATATATCTATATGCTGCCAAAATTTTTGCCTAAAAGAATCATTAAGTGTGAATTGGTTATTATTTATGTAACAATATCAAATCAATAAAAAGATTAATCAATAAACTAATATGATGCATTTTGATGATCCTTAAAATTAATCGAATACACAAATGCAATAAATGGTGAAAGGAATAAAACGTTGTGTGAATAATTAATGAAAATGCAAATGTCTTGTTTACAACAATTTAGCTATGAATTCATCGATTGGCATGCCATATAGTAAATAATATATCAAATAATGATAGTAAAGCATGGAATCATGGATTAATACATACAGACATGGAATGGGGTTGAAGATTATGGAAGCACTCATCCTTGCCTCCAAATTAGTTGTTATCTCCATAAAACTGACAGTGATAACCTGTAATGCTCACGATGTGGTGTACAAAAAATATCCTAGGTGAGTTTTAGGTTTTTATGCTCATGACTTGCTCATGACTTGCTCATAACTTGGTGCATGAAATTGTGTTCAACACAGTTCCTCTCCCGAAAGGAACTATGATGAACATATGCCAGTTTTAGGTTTTTATTTATAACCTATATATATATTATGATTATAAATTTTTATGAATTCAATATATTTTTATGAATATAATATGAAATAACTTTATAGGCATAAAATTTCAAAATATTTGATATATTTTATAATTTATAAAAATCCTAAATTAACTTAAAGTGAGAAGAATATTATAAAAAATATATTTATTATTTTAATAAGAATGGAATATAAAAAATTAATATTAAAGATCTTACTCAATGGTTTAATTCTTATAAATTTCAATTGGGACAAAAATAAAACTTTAATTCAAATCAACATAAGGTCAGTTTGGTTGTAATTTTCAAAAGTGTTAATAAGGCAAAAAACTATTTTAAGTGCTTTTAGGACAAAAAAGTATCATTAGTAATAATTTTAAAAATATTTTTGAAACTCTAAAAAAATACTTGAAGTATTTTTTTAATAAGCACTTGGTATAGATGTCAAATGAGTTGGACTAGCCAGGTCATGCCCAAACTTGGCACTGTTTAGCCGTGCTTGGCCTGGCACGGCACACTACAATGCTATGCCTGGGTCGGTGTCGGGCACACCCTTGGCAGGAGTCATGCCCAAAGCTTGCCATTGTTCAGCCGTGCTTGGTCTGGCACGACACACTACAGTGCAGTGCTTGGGTCCATGTCGAGCACACCTTCAGCATGAGTCATGTTGTGCCAGGTCAAAGGTTTTTGGCCTGCATGCCGTGCTAGGAACGGCATGGGTGCCTGGCACGTGGGCATAGCATGCCAGTTTATGCATTGAGTGACGCCCAATGGGGGGATGATGTGCCGACACCATATAGGCAAGGCTCGGCAAACCCAACGGGTGATGGTAGCATGGCGGCATGGTGCCAAAACCTAGTTTTTTAAATATTGGCTTACTCATCCAGAACTAGCCAACCCAAACTGGGTCGAACAGCCCCGAACTCAAGCAAATTTTGGGCGGTAGGCTTGTGTTGGGCCTGCCCTCCAAAAAAGGATGTCGTTCTAGGCATGGCTTGGTAGTATAACATGTCGTACATGGTATGATAATCTAGCCAGGTTGGGCCTGAAAAAATAGGGCTGGGCAGACTCGGCCAGGCATGTTTGACACCTCTAGCACATAGAGATATTTGTTTTTAATAATTGAAGTATTATTTTTATAATTCAAATATTTTTGTAAATATTTTTTTAAAAGATTCCGATAATCATAAATATATTTTTAAAAGTTTTTTTAACATAAATATTTACGAATTTTATCATTATTTCAGATTTTTTGTAACTATATTTTTTAATAATCATACAAATAATAATTTCAGTTTTTTACTAATACAAATATTTATGTATGAACATTTATTAATTCAAAAATTTTAAAAATTGTTTATAATAAATTATATTAATTAATTTATATTTTTATTAATACAGATATTTTAATATCATTATTAATTAAATTAACTATTATTTTGCAAATATTTTAAAAATATTATAATCGTATAAATAGTTAATTTAGGCTTTATTAATATAAATTTTTAATCATATTTAAATGTTTTTGTAATTTTTTATTTATATTATTTATTTTTATAATTATATGAGGAGAAGACATCTTTCAAGGATCCCTCACCCATAGACCATGATAAACCTTTAATATACAAAATTACATCAAATATCAAAACAAATAATATATAAAACAAAAAACTTATATAGTATTGATTAATGATGGAAATAATTTCGAGTAAAATATCTAGGGAAAATCCCTAGATAAATGCATATATTTTACGAAAATTATAATTTAAGGAATAATCACTTGCTATTAATATATAATTGTAAAAAGGAATTTCAAAATAATGATTTAGGTAGAGATTTTTTTCTCGAGATAGTTAGCAAGGAAAAATCCATCTATAAATTCAGTGCTAAATGTCATCATTCTTTGTGCCAAAATCTACGACAATATTAGCTAAGGATATTTTTCAATCAAAAATTTCAATTTTTAATCTATCGCAAATCCAACACAAATTTGAAATTCAATGTAAAATCAAATATTTCTTGCTAATTCGTAGCTAATCCCTTGCAAATTATCTAGGGATTATTACTCGAGCTAAATTTTCACATCTAAATAGACAATTTCATATAGTGAAATAGAAAGATGGCTAGAAAAAGAGAGATATAGATAGATATATTTATAAATAGAAAAGTGAAAGACCTAGTGAAAATAGATAAAAAGTTATTTAAAAGACAGATAGACAAATAGATAAATAGATAGATGGATAATTAGATTGCTAGATAGATAGACAAATATTAAACAGACACATAGATAGACAGATAAATAGAGCTATATATAGACAGATAAGATAGATAAATGGTCAAATAGATACACAAACAGATAGACCGATAAATAAACATATAGATAGAGAGATATTAGACAAATAAATTGACAGATAGATAGCAAAATCAATAGATCAAAAGCTAAAAAATATATAGATAGACATATATAAAGACAGAATGATAATTACATTGATAGATATGTTGATAGAAGGATTTATAGATAGAATGATAGACAGAATAAAAAACATATTGATATATAGATTGATAGACAAATTGATAGATAGATAGATATATATATATATATATAAGGATAGATGGATTGATTGATTGATATATAGATTAAAAGATAAATAAAAATATAGATAGATGGACAAATAGATAATAAGATTTTAAACAAATATATATATACTCAGATAGATATATAGATAGATAGGTAGGTAGATATATAGAAAGAAAGAAAGATTGATTGATATATAAATAGACAAATAGATAGATAGACAAATAGATAAATGGATAGAAATAAAGATAAATAGATAGATAAATATATAGACATAATTATAAATAGATATAGATATAGAGAGATAGATAGACAGACATATTGACAAACAAATATATAGATAGATAGAAAGTGAGATAAATAGATAAATAAAAAGATAGATAAATAGATAGACACATTGATAGATATACAGATAGAGAGATTGGTAGATAAATCCATAGATATATAGAAAGATAGGCAGACACATAGATAGATTGATGATAGATATACAAATAGATAAACATAGAGGTAGATATATAGACAAGAAGATGAAAGATTTATAGATAGATATATAATCAGACATATAGTCAGACAGACAGTTAGACAGATACTTAGAGAAAAACATAGAAAGATAGACAGAAAGAAAGATTGATAGATAGACAGAAAGATAGATAAATAGATTGACAAACAGAAAAGCTTAGAAATAGATATAAAGTTATATTGATTGATACATAGATAGATAGATAAATAGACCAATAGGCATACATATAGACATACAAATAGATATATAGATAGATAGATTGATAGACAGACAGATAGAAAAAAAGAGAGATATATAGATAGACAGATAGACATGCAGATATATAGATAGATAGACAGATACATACATACATAAATAGATAGACAAAAAGATAAACAGATAGATAAATAGATTGGTAGATACATTGATAAATAGATTGATAGACAGATTAATAGACAGATTGATTGACAAATTGAAAGATATATTACAAGATAGAAAGATAGACTAATTTATATAAAGATAGATAGAGAGATAGATATATAGATAGATAGATAGGTAGATAGATTGATTGATTAATTGATTGATAGATAGATTGATAGATAGATAGGTAGACAGATATAAAGTTAGATAGAGAGACAGATAGATAGATAAATAGAAATATAGATTAACAAATCTATAGATAGATAAATAGATAGATAGACAGACAAATAGATAGACAAATAAATCGATAGATAGATAGATATACAGATATATAGACACATAGAAAGATAATTAGATAGATAGATAGATATACAAATAGATATGTAGATAGATAGATCGATAGACAAATAGATAAACAAATATATAGATATATGGATAGAAAGGTAGATAATTTGACAGATATATCGATATATAGATAGATAGATAGATAGATAGATAGGGAGTTATACAAATAGATAGACAAGTAGATAGAAAGATAGTTAGTTAGATAGATAAATAGAATGATAGATAGATAAATAGATAGATAGATAAACAAAAAGACAAATCAATAGAGAGATAGATAGGTAGATATAAAAATACTTAGATAGATAGATAGAAATATAGATAAATAGTTAAACTTATAGATAGACATATCAATAGATAGATAGATAGATAATTAAATAGACAGACAGATAAACAAATATATAAATAAATAGTTATACAAATAGATAATTAGATAGACACGTGGATAGATGATAGATAGATAGATAAATAGGTAGATTGATAAATAGATAGATAGATATACAAATAGATAGATAGATAGATAGATAGATAGACATATAGAATGAAAAATACACATAAAGATAGATTGACAGATAGATAGTCGATAGATAGACATAGATAGATAGATAGACATACAGATAAACACATAGATAGAAAAGTATATAGATAGATAGATAGATAGATATATAAACAAATAGACAGATAGATAGATAGATAGATAGACAAATAGACAGAATGAGAGATTGATAGATAGATAGCATATAGACAAATAGATAGATAGAGAGATAGACACACGGATAGACATATAGATATATAGACAGATAGACAGATAGATATATAGACAGATAGACAGATAGATATATAGACATATAGAAAGATAGATAGATAGACTGAGAGATAGACAGATAGACAAATAGATAGTCATATAGATAGAAATATAGATAGAAATACAGACAAATAGAAAGATAGTTAGATAGATAGTTATATAATAGACATATTGATATGTAGATCGATAGTTAGATAGTTAGATATACATTTATATAAATAGTTAACAGATAAATAGACAAGAAGATAGACAGATTGATAGAGATATCTATAGACATAAAAATAGAGAGATAATTAGACATAAGACATACAAATAGACAGACATATAGATTGACAAATAGATAGCTAGACATATAAATAAATAGACATATGGATAGAAAGATATATTGATAGAAAGATAGACATATAGATAGATAGATAGATAGATAGACAAATATATAAAAAGATAGATAGATAGATATAAATAAAGATAGATGGATAGATTAATTCATTGATTAATATATAAATAGGTTGATAGACAAATAGATTGAAAGATAGAGATATAGATAGATAGATTAGTAGTCTGATAGATAGATAGACACTCAAATAAATAGGCATATAGATAGATAGACACACAAATAGATAGACATATAGATAGATAGACAAATAGACAGATAGATAAAAAGATAGACACACAGATATATAATTAGAAAGATAGACAATTAGATAGATCCTTAGATAAATAGGTCGAAAAAAAGATAGATTGATATACAAATAGATAGATAGATATAAAGAAAAACATAAGGATAGATAAATAGATGGATTGATATACAGATAGATAGACTGATAGATAGATGTATAGATATATGGATAGATAGATTGTTAAAATGTATGATAGATAAGCTGATATATAAATGAATAAATGATAGATAAATAAATGGATATAGTTAGATTGAAAAATAGGTAGATAGATAGGCAGATATATAGATAGACTATTAAATAGAGAAATAGATAAATAGATAGTAAGATAGATAGGTAGATTGATATATAGATATATAGATTATAGGCAAATAGATAAATATATAGATATATTAATAGATGACAGACATATTGATTAATTGATCTATAGATATAGATATAGATATAGATATAGATATAGATATAGATAGATATATATATATATATATATATATATATATATATATATATTCAAAAAGATATGAAGATAATTACAGAAAGATAGACATTTAGATACATAGATATCTATACAAATAGATAAATAGATATTTAGTTATGTTGATAGATAGATAGACAAATAGATAGATAGAAAAAGATATATATAAATATATAGATAAAAATATATATAGATAGATAGATAGAGAAATTGATAGAGAGATGATAGACATATACATAAACAAATAGTTAGATAAATTGATTGATTGACAGATAAATAGACAGATAAAATATAGATAGATTGATTGATAGAAAGATTCTGAATAGACAGATAGATAGATAGATAGATAGATAGACAGATAAATAGATAGATAGATCGATAGTTAGATAGATAAAAAGATAGAAAGATAGATAGTAAGATACATAGACAGTTAGATAAATATATAGATTGATAAATAGATAGACAAATAATTATATATTTTGATAGACATATAGATAGATAAATAGATAGAGAGATAGATACATAGATAGAATGATAGATAGATAGATAGATAGACAAACAAAAATATAGATGGATAGACAAAAAGATAGATGAATAGACAAAAAGATAGACAGATAGATCTTCCGGATAGATAGTCAGAGAAATATAAATAGAGATAGTTGGGTAGATAGACATATATATATAGATTGATAGATAGATGGATATATAGATGGATAGATAGACTTATAGTTAGAGGATAGATAGTTGGAGAGATATATAGATAAATAGATATATTGATGTCTAGACAAATAGATAGAAAGATGCACACAAAGTTAGACAGCAGACAGATAGATAGCTAGATAAATATATATATATATATATATATATATATATATATAGACAAATAGAAAAATAGATTGATAGATAAATAGATGAGCAAATATGTAGATAGATAGATAGATAAATAGATAGATTGATAGATAGACAGACAGACAGATAGATAGATAGACAAGTATAGAGAAAGATATAAAAATAGATAGATTGACAAATAGATAGATAGAGAGATAGATAGACAGATAGATAAATAAATTTATAGACAAATATATAGAAATATAGCTAGACATATTGATAGATAGATGGATAGTCACATAGGTAAACCGATAGATTGACATATTGATAATAGATAGTCAGATAAATATATAAACAAATAGATAATAGAAAGTTAGACATAATGATATATAAATTATTAAAAAAATAGATCGATAGATATATTGATAGATTGATAGACAGATAAATAGATAGATAGATTGATTGATTGATTGACAGATCCACAGATAGAAATATATGCAAATTGATAAACACATATACAGATTGATAGATAGAAAGATAGACAAGATGATAGATAGATATACAGACAGATAGATTGACAGATAAAGAGACATGATAGACATATATATAGAAATGTAAATCGATACACACATAGATAGCCTAATAAATAAATAGATAGACAAACAGATAAACTGTCAGATAGACATATAAATATACAAATAGATAGGTAGATAGATAGATAGATAGATAGACTGATAAATAGACAGATTGATTGATAGACCGATAGATAGATAAACAGATAGATAAATAGATAATTAGATAGATAATATTAAAAATAAATAGAGAGATAGATAGTTAGTTAGATAGGTAGACATATAGATAGATAGTTAGACAAACATAAAGATAGACATATAAATAGATATTACTGTATATGTAATTTGTTTTTTGATAATCTATTTATATAACCAAATGTTTTGTTTTAATATTTTCATATAAGTGTAGTAAAGGAAATATTAAGAGGCCGAGGATGCAATAGGAGCACAATAATGGAGGTCCCGCTCTTGTTAAATGAACTGAAATAATATTTTAATTATAAATGTTTGTAATTTTAATTTTGGGTGGCTATTTTTTGGACCCGACAAACTGTTCATCATCTCTCTTTCTTCTCTCTGTACAATTTATCGTGACTGTTCTGTGCTGCATACTGTAAGACTATATTTTGGTTGGTTTAATATGTAATGCATAAGTGTTTTCTGGTGGATGTAGCTAGTCGTACTGAGCAACTAACGAACCACGTTATTTTCCGTGTTTATTTCACATTTTTGAATCTGTCGTGGTTGTTTGTTGGATTGGATATATATATATATTGCTTGTTTTCTATTGTTTCTATTGTTTCTGTATCTTAATATCACTACTGTGGAAGCATAATTGCCCAACAGATATATATATAGACAGATAGACCAACAAAAAGGCTATCTTATGAATAGATAGATAGAAAGATAGATATATATATATATATATTTAGATAGATAAATAGACAAATAGATAGACTGATACACAGATAGATAGATAGATAGATAGATAGACAAATAACCATATATATATACAGACAGACAGACAGATAGATAGATAGATAGATTGATAGACAGAGACAGATAGATAGACAAATAGATAGATAGATAGACAGATAGATAGATAGATAGAAACATAGACAGATATATATATATATATATAGAAAAATAGATAAAGATATAGATAGACAGATTGATAAACATATTGATATATAAATAGATGGACATATAGATATATAGATAGTCGAACATTTAGACAAACATATAAATAGATATATATACAAACTAATAGATAGACATATAGACAAACATAAATATAGATAGATAGATAGATAGACAAATAGATAGGCTGATAGGTAGATAGATAGATAGACAGATGGATAGATAGATATTAAAATATATATATATAGATAAATAAATAAATAGAAAGAGATACATATAGACAAATAGAAAATAGATATAGAGACAAATATATAGATAGATAGACAAATAAGTAGATAGATAGACAGACAAATAGACAGACAGAATACTAACAGATATAAAAATAGAAAGATAGATAGAAAATTATAAAGACATATAGAAACTAAGATTAAAAGATACATAGATAGACAGATGGATGGATGGATGGATGGATGGATGGATGGATAGATAGATAGTTAGAGAGATGGATAGAAAGATGGAAAGATAGATGGATAGATAGTTGGATAGATAGCACTACAAGAAAAATCCCAAATAGCTAAAGATTATTCCCTAGCTAAATGAAAGTTTTCATTCGCTAAATGAGATATAACGATGGGTTTATGATGGAACCTTTTCCAATCTATTATGCCCGTCACTAAAAATTAACCAGGGAAAGACTCCCTAGCAAAATAATTTTAGTGACCGAAAATTTACTAGCTAAAATACTGATTTTCCTAGCTAAATTAGCAAGAGAAAATTCCGTAGCTAAATTAGCAAAGGAAAGATCCCTATCTACTTTCAATTCAAAACTATTTTCACAATTTTATTTTTTTTCAAAAAATTAATTAAATAATTTAATATTTTTATATTAAATTGAAAAAAAATAGAAACTATACATGATAATTTATAATTAACAAAAAATAAAATCATTTAATAAATTATTTTGATACAATATTTTACATCTTATTCATTAATATAACAAAAATATAACAAAATTTTATTACATCTTATTCATCAATGTTTCTACATGACAGTGCATAAAGTATATATATCCGTGCATTAACAGTACTTTCTCTCCCTTAGCTCCTCTGAGCATCATCTTTCTGTTACGACAGAGCTATCGAAGTCGTCGGTCGAGGTGCATCATGTCTAGAATAAAAAGATTTCACTTATACACGCTTCGTATGAGGAATAATATGGTACCATATCTTTATGAAATTTAAACCAGTTAATAAAATCAAAATATATAATTAAAAAATGTTATGTTTTAATAAATATATAATATTATAGTATATATGTACATATATACTACAGTGTATATATACATATATACTAGCATTTCGCTAGTTACATATATTACTGCAATATATGTACATATAAACTACTATATTATATGTACATATATACTGAGTATATATACTTAGTATATATGTACAAATAATACTATAGTAGTATATGTACATATACTAAGTATATACATATGTACATATAGAGTATATAAGTACGTATATACCACATTTGTTGTTGCTTTTGCTACCGCTGATAATAAAATTGGGGCAGGTGATGATGCTCTACTGATGGACTTCCCCGCCAACCACTCATTTTGAGATTGAGCACGTTTTTTATCTGACGGTGAGTTGCTTCTCCCAAAATGGGACCCGATATTCCTCCTAGCACTCGCAGCCTTTAAAAATGAAGTAATGTTACATTTTTCCTTTCGATTGAATATAGTTCTGTGAAATCTAATGAAATTACATGACACTATAGAAGCATCATCATCATCATCCTTATAAGACCCGGTATAATTAGAACCAATCATTGCAGAATCTATAGCAAGAAAACTTATTTCCTCATTCTAATGCTTTGTACCATGTGATAATTGCATATTTACACAATTACTAAAATATTTAAGAACAACCTCTATCTACTTGGCTAGCCTGGACCAGAAATATCTTAATGCCACTGCCTTAGGGAAGGTCTAATATCCATGGCTTTTATGACCTGCATCAGTAAACAATGCACGATGATGACCAAACTAGCCCTAGCAATTATATATTCAAACATGTGTGTGTGTGTGTGTGTGTGTGTGTATAAATGGGTGAGTATGTATGAAAATATATACATGTATACAAATAAATATATGCACCCACTTATGTATATACCTGGTATATACATACATATATATCAAGTATATAAGTACATATAAATATAATCACATAACATCAGATCACTACAAGAAAATATCAATTTAGCTAGGGGTTTTAGATAGGGATCAATCACCATCTAAAATGCAAGGGATTAGCTAGGGAATAGTAAAAGATTTATGATTTTTCTTTGAAAAAAAAATGCCACCGAATTAGCAAGGGAAAATTTTTCATAAATTCTGCTCAAAAAAAGCTGGGATTTTAGTGACGGATTTAGCGACAGAAAATTTTCGTAACTTCTGCTCAAGAAAAGTGAGGATTTTAGTGACTGATTTAGTTACAGATTTTCCTTGCTAATAAAATCCTTGATTTAGTGATAGATTTGGCAAACAATTTTCGTTTGCTAATTAAATCCTTGATTTAGCAATAGGGTTTTCCTTGCTAATAAAATCTTTGATTAAGTGAGGGATTTAGTTACGGATTTTCCCTTGCTAATAAAATCGTTGATTAAGTGAGGGATTTAATTACGGATTTTCCCTTGCTAATAAAATCGTTGATTTAGCGAGGGATTTTTCCTTGCTAATAAAATCCTTGATTTAGTGACGAATTTAGTGACAAATTTTTTCTTGCTAATAAAATCCTTGATTTATCTACAAATTTAGTGATGGATTTTCCCTAACTAATAAAAGTAGTAATTTAGCTATGGATTTAGCGATGGATTTTTTGTAGCTAATAAAATCCTTATTTTAGCTACGGATTTAGCGAGCGAATATTCCTAGTTAATAAAATCCATCAATTAGTGATGGATTTAGCGACTAAATTTCCCTAGAAAATAAAATCCTTAATTTTGCGATGGATTTAATGACAAAATTTCTCTAGTTAATTATTAGTGAAGAATTTTTCCTAGCTAATTAGATCTCGATATAATCTGCGAGTAATATTTTCATAATTTCTGTCCAAAGAAAAATGGAGATTTTAGTGACGGAATTTTCCTAGATAATTATTCACGATGGATTTTCCATAGCTAATTTATATCTGTCACTAAATAATTATCTAAATTTATTTTTTTATTAGTTTATATACAATTAGAATCAATAATTCTTTAAATATTTTTTTTTCAAAATATATGCATTTAGCTAGGGATTTTTTTAGCTATTTGGGTTAGTTATAAAATATGTTGCTAATCTTCAATGATATTTTATAAGCATTATTTATTTTAATATTTTATATAATTTTTTATATTAAAGGTATGTCATGGTCATTATATGAGTGATACGTGAATTACACAATCTTTTCATATAATAATTTAAAATTGATATTATAAAAAAATAATAAATATATAAATACTAATAAAAAATTATATTTAATATGATTAAAATAATATTTTTTGATTATTATTTAATTAAAATATTATACTTAATTTTATCTAAATTATTTATTTATGATATATAAATATTTGTATTACAAAACATTATATAATTTATTATATAATTATAATATTTATAAAATATTTTAATTAATAAATAAAAATTAAAACTAATAAAAAACTAAAATAAACAATTGTTTGATTAAAAATTTAAATTTATAAAATTATATGAATAAACGAATAAATAATTAAATATTTATAAAAATAAAAGTATAAAATAATATTTTTATTATTTTATGAATTTTTAAAAAATATAATGACTAAAAGTTTTTAAATTTTTAAATTATAAAAAATAATTTTTAATTTTTCATAAAATTTAAAAGAAAAAAGTTGATATTTTAAGATTGATATATTGTTGTTTTAGTTACATCAAAAAAAGTTTGATGATTTAAAGAATTAATATTTCAGTGTGGTTATTAAATGAACACTTCAAAAATTAAAATTTATAATGATTAAAAGATTCAACTTATACACTTTTATAATTATTTCATATTATATTAATAAAAAATAAATTGAATTCTTATAAATTTATAATCATATAATATATATATATATATATATATATATATATATATGTGTGTGTGTGTGTGTGTGTGTGTGTGAATACTTTATTATTATATAATATTATTTTATTTATTTATTAAATAATATCACTTATGGTTAAATAGAGATCTATTTCTATTATTTTATTTAAATTATTTATTTTTTATAATTTTATTTGTCTTTTTTTTATATTTTATTTTATAACAGTTGAATATATATATAAGGTTTCATAAAAATGCTTTTTATCAAAAAACAAAGCCAACACTCCAAACAGTGCATTTAATGGTAGCAATAACAATGTTTTAGGGTTCTCACCGGAGATCTACATTGTCATAGCTTATGGTGGTGTTCATATAGACATGAGAACAATGCTTGTAGATTGGGCTCCCATCTGCAGGCTCTCCATGTGGGTGAAACCCCCTCTGCTGGCAATTTCGCATCATGAACACTCCGGTAGGCTCATATAGGTAAAAGATGTTATGTGGACTAGATTCATCAGTGGGGGCCATAACAACTGCTATTACTTCAGGCAACATAAACTGATACGAGTAATGAGTGAGCAGATCAACTGATGACATGAAGCAATACTATGATGGATGCATATAAATCCAACCAAGAGGAAAGAGTGACAATCTGTCATAGACTTCAAAATTTCTTCTTCACTCAAAATTCAGGTTTATCTTCTTCCACTTGACTTCGAAATTCAGGTTTCAATATTTCCAGCCTACCTAATACAGGTAACAGTCTCTTTTTATAAGTTGTTCTTTCTTTGTGGAATAGAACTTGATAATCATGATGTAATGGAATAGTTTCAGATACCAACTTGAAAATCATGATGTAATGTAATAGTTTCAGATACCAACTTGAAAATCTAAGAAGTATAACTTACAAATCAACTACATTTTTCTTTTCCCTGTATATATTTGCCACTCTCAAAATACTGTCAGCTATTCTGTAGTAATTTCGAAGAGGAATCCAATTATATACATCCAGTTGACGAGTTATCTTATTTACATTTATTTTCATCTTCCGCGCTAGCAAACTCACAAAATTCTAAGCATGAATTAGTTCATCCGTAGATGCTGCGTATTCTCCGTAAGTATTTCTGTGGCGATTGCGAACACTAGCTAATTAAAATTCAGGCCAGAACCATTGGCTATCAAGGCGACGAATGGAAACATGAAAGTCCCACACTTATCTTTCTCACACACAAACTTCCTACTCGAGAGGTAAACTTAATGTTCGCCTCCAGGAGAGCTGAAAGAGAAGGAGAGCCAAAGGAGACGATGAGCCGAAGGAGAAGGAGAGCCAAAGGAGAAGGAGAGCCGGAGGAGAAGGAGAGCCTAAGGTTTCATATAAAAAAAGTGCTAAAAAATTTTCTATCTCTCAAACGATGAAGGAAAGCAGAAATGTGAGGGAGCAACCTAGAAACCTATCTAGAACAAATAACAAGAGTTTTCAATGGATGGGGTGTTAGTTCCCAAGTTCCACTAGAATGAAAAGAATTTACCTATATTACCAGCCCATGTGATAAAGTATCTCAAAGGAAGACATGAGTATATTAATATTATCAAAAGAATAAAAATATATAGTTTAAGATAAAAATTCCTAGAATAAAATAACACTTTTTAAAAAAGGATGTTATATACAAATTAATTTTGTGTCCATAGAGCAATCAATTGATCGTGATCAATGAAATCACCATCATGATCATTTAGCTTTAAAATAGATTGATCAATGAACTAAGCAACATGTCTCATAATAAATATTAGAAGGTGAAGTATATATAATCTCTCATTAAGATGAAAAGTCAATACATGTTGATCATAAAGAGAACCCTTCACACCCGTACCAACTGAAAAATATATTAGCAAAAGAAACTTCTTTATCAAAAGTTCATTCGTGCTATCTAGATCAAGGCTCACGCCCTATAATGTTGCTAGAAAGTAAGTGGAATTAGAAGTTGAAATTTTCTGATAGTGTGACCTAATAGTTTCAAAAGATGTTAAAAGAGAATAAACATGTTTTGCTGGAGCTACAATTGGAGTGCTAATTAGGCTATGAATAAGTAAGCCTCTCAATATTTATAAAAATTTAATTAATAGTGTTAAATTCTTAAAGAAATAATTTATTTTCAAAAAAAATTAGGCTAAATATTACTCTAAATCATCATTATATATGTTAAATCTATTTATTGAAAGATGAAATACTAATGTACCTAACATATAAATTAGATTTTATTTTTGAAATACTTTTAAGAATTCAAAATATAATGTCACAAATTGTCATGAAGCCATTGTTGATTTGTAACAAAAAAAGATTATATATTTATACGATAAAATATTTTTTAATATCACGTACTTAAAATTCCACTTTATTTCAATGTAAAGTTCAAATTTTCTACATTTTATATTGTTTACCTTACAATATCTTTTAAATTCAGCAAAATGTGTTTGAATGATGAATTTAAGAATACACATTCATTATATTATCAAGCGACTCACAGTTTAATTTCATATGTAATTTTACCATTAAATGAATGAAATGATGCACATAATGTTGATTCAAGAAAATATTACAACATATCAATCCAAAATATCTATTAGATATAAAATCATAAGTTTCATGTTTGATGTCACATATCTAGTGACTTATATATTGCAATCACTAATGGCATCTCATGTTAGAGACACTAATGATGCCCTTCAAAATTGTTCCTCCGTTAGTTTCAAATTAGGTAGTGGAATGCCATAATATCATTTTTTAAGTGAATCTTTTTGCATTTGCATAATGATGAATCATACTTTAAAATTCTTCTTGTACCTTACATTTCCCATAAGAAGAAAACAATTTAGATAATTTTTTAATTAGAATGATACATTATTATATAGTTTTATTTAATTGCTTGTAAATATATTTGTAAAAACATTTTTATATTGAAAATAATAGGACACCCTAACATGATCCTCATAAAGCATGATTCTATTAAATTCGTCGATAAATTAGTTGTTTATATTAATTGGTATAGAATTTTCTAGCTATCAATATATCATGATAAAATATAGTTGGTAACTTATGTTTTTTTTTCAATATTTAGTTGTTTACTTCCTTAATCAAAAATGTTTTATAATATTTTCCAGGGTCAGTTATTCAATATCTTGTACCCTCTCTCATAGTCAACCATTTAAATGTTTAAAATAATATTTGTATTTGTATATTGAAAACAATAGGACACCCTAACTTGATCCTTATAAATGATGACTCTATACAATTTATTGGTAAATTAGTTATTAATATTAATTGGTATAAAATTTTCTATCTATGAAAATGTCATGATAAAATATTATTTGGAACTTATGTTTTTTCAATATTTAGTTGTTTACTTCCTAAATAAAACTTGTTTTATATTATTTTCAAAAGTGAGTTAGTCAATATCTTGCACCCTCTCTCAGACTATCATTTACATGTTTAAAATAATATTTGTATTTGAATTTTTTAGCATGCCTTTACGAGTTACTTAGAATTCTAACTTAAACATATCTTATCTATAATAATTACGTGTATCTGTGAAGTATAACTATAAAAGCTTTATACATAACTAAATTTAAATATATAATTTACAACTTATATTTAATATATATTTGTATATATTAGTATATAAGTATTTTACTATATCTATACATATACATAACTATATGTATAAATATATAAAATTATATGAAAAATATATATACCTACATGTATAAATATAAGTATAAATATATGTGTAACTACATGTATAACCACATGTAATTTTATTTATAATTACATGTATAACAACATACAACATTATGTTTAGCTATATGTGTATAATTATATATAAATATTTTATAACTATATAAAACTCAATATAATTAAATATAACTATATTTGTAACAATGTACACATATATGTAAATCTATATATTTGTTTATAACTTTGTATATATTTATTTATAAATTTCTATAACTACTTGTATGAATACACACACACACACACACAACTATATGATTAATTATATATAACTATTTATAACTATATATACTATATGTATAATAACATATATTATATAAATAATTATATCTTACTATATGTATACCTATAAAAACTTTATATGTAACTATATTTAAATATATAATTTGCAATATATATTATATATACATTTTTTTATATTAATATATAGAAATGTATTTTAATATGTTTATACTTATACATAACTATATGTATAAATATATAAAATTATATGAAAAAATATATATACCTCATTGTATAAATATAAGTTTAACTATATGTGTAACTATATGTATAACCACATGTAACTATATTTATAATTTACAAGTATAACAAAATACAACAATATGTTTAACTATATGTGTATAACTATATATAAATATTTGTATAACTATATAAAACTCTATAAATATATATAACATTATTTTTAACTATGTATACATATATGTAAATCTATATATTTGTTTATAACTTTGTATACATTTATGTATAACTACATATAACTACTCAGCAGTGGAATCCAATAAACATAATTTCAATGATTAATTAAAGTTTAGAATTTTAAGGTTCATCTTTAGGAATGGAATATATAAATTAGATTATAAATTATAACTATCAAAATTTCTAATTCAAGTCATTGATAACACCATGAAAGTAGAGTTTTTTTATCTTTATTACCTATTTAAAAAAACAAAGAGGAGAATTTTAATTTTATGTATTTTAATATATATATATATATATATATATATATTCATACTTTAGTATTATTTATTTTATTTAAAAAATTAACTTTATTTGAATATTTTTTGTGCACAAATGAAATTATTAAATATAAAAGATTAAAGCCGTCTTGTAGTGACTTAAAGATCATTTAAAGGAAAATCTAAGAAAATGATATTTGTTAAGCATATATATCTTATATATATATATATATCTATATATGTATGTATGTATGTATATAAGTATAGATATATATATATTTATATAATGTATATATATGGTTGTGTATGTGTATGTTTGTATAAATACATAAATACATAAATACATAAATACATAAATACATAAATAGATACATACATACATATGTGTATGTTTGATATATATGAGTGTGTGTGTGTGTGTGTTTGGGATGCCTGGATATAATTAAAACAAAAGGAGTAGTTATAGAAAAGTTTCCAAAAATGAGTTATAGAGAAAAATAAAAAACTAATGATATTCTTACAAAAGTACAAAGACATATTAAAGAAAAATTATTAGAAGTTAAAAATGAATAGAAGCACAAATGAGGACTTATAAAGAGAATGATATATTTTTTCACAAACAAATCATTATGAAGAAAAAAAGAAGCATACAAGAAAGAATAGAAGAAGAAAGATTTCGAATAAAAACAAAATACATTATTCATGAACAGAAACTCAAATCCAATAAATGAAAAAAAATAGCAATAAGAGTTTTTTCTTATATTTTATAATACTATTATAATTCTTAATGACAATCAATTAACTAAAAAAAATCTAAAAGCTCAAAAAATAGAGGGAGGATTAGGTAATTGGATTGCTTTTAGTATTTGGTATAAATTATAAACTCTCAACTCCAATAACTGCCATAGCCTTTGCCTAGGTAAGTTATATCAACTCCATTAACTATAAGTTATCTTCCCATAGATGCAAACTCTAAAATTTCGTAAGTCCTTTTGAAATTCATGGGACAAGATATATTCAATGAGTAATCCTTTCGGCTTATTGTATAAACTAGGTTTGTGGTATTTAACGAATTTATGCGAGTACCTAAAACTTCATTTTTATAATGATTTTAATGCTTTGTTGTTTTGATTGTACTTTCATCCTCTTCTAAGCTCAAATAATGGTCTAAAACATACCAAAAATATCACCATAAAAAATATGTTTTAAACTCTTATAAACTATGGATATTTAGGATTCAATTGGCTAAGGTAAAAGAACAACCCAAAAAATTGAATCACTAGAAACATTGAAGTGAGGTAAGAAGATGGTGATAAAACTTATGTGAATGAAAGTCTCAATGAAGCTTAAGAAAAGTGAACATATAAAAAGTTCTGTTATTGTCTTTGAATTTTATAAATCTAACGCATATGATTATATATATAAATAAATATTTATAAACATATGTTATATATAAGCATTATATATATACATATGTATATATTCATTAATATATATATATATATATATATATATATATATATATATATATACAGATTATAAATATAAATATATATATATATACATATATATGCATATGTTCCATATATATAAAACATAAGTTATATGTATGTATGTATATATATTAATTATATACTTTATATATATATCAACATATGTTTTATATATACATTTGTATATATAGATGTTATATAATTATATATATATACATATATATATATATAAGCCTACATAAACAATATAAAAAAACAATATTGATAACATATATATAGATATCTATATTTACAAGTTTATATGTATGTGTGTGTGTGTGTGTATACTTGTTTATATATATTTATTTATAGATGCATACATTTATATGTATATATAAATGCTTATACATACATATATATATATATATAATGCTTTAATTTATATTTAAATAGTTCACCAAAACATAATTTATTTTATTTTTCATTAATTCATGAATTTCTAATATAATTATGAAAAACTAATTATGCATTTCTCAAAGAAAATCAAAAATCTCATTTTAATATTCATACCTTATAAAATAATGGATTACACCTTTTATAAAAACTAATTAAAAAGATCAAATTTGTCATTTCACCCCAATCAAAAAGTTAGGTTCTAATCGAAAGTTAAATTTTAATAAAAGCATTCATCCTATTTCAGTAAATTTGCCTAAAGAAAATGAGTTATAAAACATCTCTCTACATTTTAATAATTTCTACTTTTTTATTTTAAATAGTTATTATATGTATTTATATAGTTTTCCATATTCTTCTAACAATTTATTTCCATTTCTGTTGATTGATTTTGTTTATTTAGCTAATGCTATTCTACAACTAGAACTTGTGTATTGGATGTCTACCTACTTGAAAGTATGAGCCTAAACCCGTAGGGTTTGTCCTCATACCTAGTGTTATCCATAGTTGATTCTATGTTAACTAATTACCCTATGTACATAGACACCACATGGATATCATCGTCTAGTGCTGACATTTTTCATACTCCAATTCAAGGAGTAGATGCTTTAAATAACCATAATATGTAAATAACCATTAATGCGGCTTTGGATCTTGTTTGAAAGTTATCCAATTGAACTTTATTACACCCATTACTAATTGAATATTATATCTAGTAGAAGGTTTTCACTAGATAAAAATCAACAAGGAGTTAAAATACAATCATATTAGGTTTGATGACCATTAATTATGTTTGCATTTTGAGTGAAATCTATCATGTCATTTGAAGTGTTATTCACTAGATAATGCCACTCTAATAATCTCATTGATTTTTACTTTAGTTATTTATGTTGCTGAAATAATTATGATAATTTTGTGGGTGTATCGTGAAGAAGATTACCTCGACTAATTGTACAATTGATAAGTGTTTTAATTTTGCATGGCTTTTGACAATATAAAAAGGGTCTTGATTTTGCATAATCATGACATTGTTAAAAGATCTTGATTTTTCATAGCATTTTTCATCATAACTTTTCTCACCAACTCTTATTCAATGATAATCAACCTAAAATAGCCCATTAATTGTAATCATAATAATAAATTCATTCTAAATATAAATAGTTATTTTATAATATAGATTGGAGGTAGGTGGTATGATGTGATGGACTTGGGGATAGGGAGATAAGCCATGCTTTGTTGTTGATGGTAATATCGAATAATGTTTTAATAACTTATGTTGGAAGGCTTTGACTTCGTCATCCTAACTAATGTTTCATTCTTCAAAACAAAAGGCCAGCCAGCCCATAAGATATGTCTGTGTGTTTGTGTGTGTGTGTGTGTGTGTGTACAAACCACAATAGACGAAGTATTCTAAGTTCTCTTCAAGGCTCATTTGAAGAAAATTGTGTAACATGTGAATAGTCCAACCGGGTAAACAAATTTTTATCCCTAGCACTTAAGGCTTCTAGTTCCACTTCAATTCTATTTTTTTTATATGTCACCTTGCATCTTTCATTTGACATTCAACTATGCAAATAAATATGTGGGGCAACTCTCTGTGTTATTTCATCTAGTTAAACAACCTTTCAAGGAAATGAGCTTATTCAGCTTTATCACATTAGGCTCAACCGTTGGATCTATGTTCCATCTATCACCCTTGTTCTCGATTGCTCCCCGCCCTTGCAAATAAATAGTTAGGGCATTTTTAAGGATGTCCTACATTCAAAATAAATCAATTGAGCTTTCGACATCACACCACTTAACGTAAACAAACAAATACTCTACTTAAGATCATTGAGCTTTTAATATCTATGAGCACCCTAGCAAGAATTACGTGCAATTATTTCCATCCTTCTCATTTTGACTAGTTTGATTACGAGCAACCTTTACTTCTTTTAATTAGCTTGTTTAGGAATGTGCTTGGCTGTATAATATAGGGTAGCCCCATTTCTGGCATTGGAGGAAGCACATGGCATGGAAATTAAGGCATCCTTAAGAATTCTATCTCATTGGGGTCCGACTAGTCTAGCACAGTGTTAAAAATGAAGAGAGATAAGTTTTTTTAAACGATAAAAGGCAAAGTGGCATATCAGAATTTTCTTATTCAAGGGAAGATATGGATATAGATATCATGGGATATTTAAGGCTAATGCCTTATCTTAATAATAAAGAAAAAGGATAGCTTTTCGCTAGGTTGATTATTGAAAACATTTCTTAGTAATTCTATCTCAATGCACATGGGCATGTTTATTACTTGTGCATTAGTTACATTTAAACTCAACCATAGTCATGATCAAATTATAGCGCCTTATGTGTTTCTCTTTTATCTATGCATATTTTTTTCATTAGAGAAATCATGTTTACATATGGCTAACTAAGCTATAACTTTTATATTGTTATTTCTTAGCTTCACTCTAGTCTCCCTTAGCCAACTTTCATTATCTTCTGAAACTCAATCCTAGCTTGCTCATGTTGATGCTTTGTTTTTTCTTTTTTTAAGTTTTATTCATTAGACCCTACATTCTCCTCTCAAATACTATGCAAGTTGTATATATATATATATATATATATGATGTATATATGTTGCTTTTCTTGTCCATATTTTTTTTCCATGCATTATTATCATAGTTGTTAGCTCATAAAATATATCGTATATTAGTTTCCTTTTTTTTCTGTATTATGTATTATATCGTATCATGTAACATAAGTTTTTTTACGTTGTAAAATATATATTTGTATAAATGTATATTAAAAGTATGAAATATATTATGTGAAAATAAAAATGTAACCTTTTGTATAAGATTATTTTGCTTATTTTTTTATGATTATTTTTTAATTCTTTTGTATATTTGAATAATTAATATAATAAATTCTTTAATAGAAAAAAAATTGTTTTTTTTAATTATAAAAAATATTTGAGAATGTATGTATTGTTCTATCATAGTATCACATGTCATATCATGTTTGGTATTTGTATTGTAAGATATGTTTTAAAATAAAATATAAATTGTGAAACCTATTAATTTTCATTAAAAAATATATGTTGTATTATTGTATCATTTCTTGTATCACAAGTTTCTAACAACTATGATCATAATTATTTGGCATTTTTTTCTATCTATGATGTTAATTTGGTGATGACATGATGCATTTTCTTTCATTTATTTAGAATATCTATAATTATCAATCATGGGTGTGATTTTTTTAGTTAATGAATATTGTTTTAATAGGATGAGTATCATCATCGTCAATATGTTTGTTTCTTTTGTGTTATTAACACTATCAACCATATATAACATAATATGCATAATAATTTATTATTTTGTAGTAGTAGTTCATACTAATAATTAAGGTTGCTAATGATATGAGTTGAGTTCGAGTTCAACTGAGCTCAAGTCAATTTGAGTTCAAATATAGTTCGAGCAGGGTTCGAGTTCAATTGAGCTCGAGTAGAGTTCGAGTTCAATTAAACTCGAGCCGAGTTGTTAATATTTTGAGTTTGAGTTCAATTGAGCTCGAGTCGAGTTATTAATATTTTGAGTTCATGTTCAATTGAGCTCATGTGTTCATCTTTTGGAAGTAAAAATTAGGTTTTTACTATTACTAGTAAATAAAAAATTGCATTTTATTGTTATTTTATGAATTAGAAGATGTATGATAATTTAATAATTGCATTCCATATATTTATCAGAGAATTTAATAAAATAAAATTTAATGCCTTGCCAAGATTCATGTGGCACATTCCCATCTGAGTCATGTTGGTGCCTAGAAAATTTTCTTCAAGGAATTGAGATAGGTATCGATTTTAAATTGAGAATAAAGAAGCGGAATGCTTAGTCATAGTCATAGTTATATGAGAGTTGATATTCTTATATTGCATCAAATAAAAAAAGTTTATATGTTTGATTGTGATAATCAAATAACAAAGCATTCAAATTTGATATATAACGAGAACTTAAGTATATTGAAATTGATTGTCATTTCATTATAAGTACGATCTTATATAATCTGTATGTAAGGTTTCTATTGCTTACACTTATTTTTATGATGGCTAATCATATAGTTTCATATCAATTTTAATCTTAGCTAGATTTGTCATTTCGATCAATATTGACATTGATAAGTATGTTTGTCATCTTTTTTTTCAGCCAACAGGTTTGCTCGTACTATAGAACTGTACACACGAGTTATCAATTTACATGATCAGAATGCTGTGTATTGGGCCAATCATGCAATTGCCCATACCAAACTAGAAGAAAATGGGTGTGCTGTAGAGGATGCTTCCAAGGCTATCAATTGTGATCCTTACTATTCCAAGGCACATAATGCATCATGAGTATGCAATGTATACTTTTCTTCTTCCTCCTTTTTATATTTGTTTGAAATTACAAGGTTATTACAGATGAGGTGCTGCATATCTTTCCATGGGGAATCACAAAGAAGCATTGAAGTACCTTCAGCAGGTTCCACTCATATCAATAAGCTTGGTTCACATACTTCTTTCATCTTGAATCAATACCATGTTTGAAGCTATTTCAGTCAACATATTTGATGATCATGAACACCATGGGTCTCTTTCATCATAACTTCTATGATGAAGATGAATCAGGTTAAAAAACTTCTAAGAAGGCAGTAATGCAGCTCAAGTTTGAAAGAGCCATAACAGTGCCCAGATCTGCATGGAAGTCTGCAGCAGATTCAATTGATTTTCATTCTATGGAATCACCTAACCTGTATGAGCTACTCATAGTCTTTTATTTTTAATTTATAGGCTAGGGTTTCTCTTATATTGTAGTTACAAAACAAGTAAATATCATTTTCCTTATTTTACAAGTTGTGACTTGGTGTGATAAGAAATATCTTTCTCCTAAGACAATAAGCCTTGAGTTCGAGATATCAAATTCTCTTATATCCCTTGTCAAGTAAGAACCTCATGTGCTAGGTATGGTCTTTATCATCATACTTATATTATAGGTCCTTATATATTTTCATAAAGATTAGTTATTTTTGTATTCTTTTTGCACAAATATATTTTATTTTTAAATTTTTATTAGATTTAGTGAGGTAAAGTTTGTGTTGTTGCATATTTAATAATTTTGGCTTTGCATGCTTTTGTATACAACCTATGATGAAAATTATTGTTCTAGGCCAAGAATAAAATATATTGTATTAACTTTTATTTTGGATTATTATAGTTTTTGTTAAACTTGAATTGTTTATGTATGTTTTAATGAAATTATTTTTGAGATTTATTGCCTAGTGAAATGAGACCTAATACATAAGGATTAATTGATGATCAAAAAATTATCAATATGAAAAATGTTGAATATTAATAATTTTATCTCCTAATTTTCTAGCTGTCTTGTTTATACGTGTCCACTCAAAAAAATGAGTTTTCTTCTTATCTTTAATTTTATTCTTTATTTTTAAATTTTTAGTGTTGTTCTTACAGAGCCTACAATGCAAGATTTTCCTAAAATGTGATATATAAAGTAAGGTGCATTTTATCTTGCATATAATTTTATATTAAAAATATGAATAATGTTGGATTTTATTTTGGCAGCAGTGGCAGTGGAGGCACCGACAACAATGGCAGCAGCGGCAGCATTAGCAATAGCAGCAGCATCGTCAGTGGCGGTAGTGATGGCAGCGATGGCAGTAGGCGCGGCTGCAGCATCAGCAGTACTGGCATCACTGGTCACACTGGAAAGGAAGTAGAGGTGGCAGTGGTGGTAGCTGCGGCAGCTATGGAAGAACCAGTAGTGTTGGAAGCATCGTTAGCAGCGGCAACTGTAGTGGTAGTGGCAGTGGCAGCAGAAGCGAGAGCAGAAGCAGCAACAGCGGCAACAAATATGGTATATACGTACATATATAGTCAGTATATAAGTACATATAATATTGTAGTATTTTATGTACATATATAGTAAGTATATATGTATGAATAATACTACAGTTTATATGTACATATAATGTAGTAATATATTTATGAGTGAAATGCTAGTATATATGTACATATTTACTATAGTAATATATATTTATCAAAGCATACTTTTTTTTATTTATTTTGATTTGATTGAGTGGTTTAAATTTCTTACAGATATAGTACTGTATTATTTCTCATACGAAGCTCATATAAGAGAAAGGATTTTTCAATAGACATGACATACTATGACTTGGATAGCTTTTTCGCCACAAAAAGTTGGTGATCGGATGAGTAGAGGGAAAGAAAACAACATCAATGCATGGGTAGATTATACTTTCTGCACTATCGGTAGTTACATTGATTAATAAGAAGTAATATAATTTTGTTATTTTTTTGTTTTAGTAATTTAAAATATTGTAATAGAATAAGTTATTAACTGAATTTTTTTTGTTTAATTTAAAATTTTCATTTATTGTTTCTGCTTTATTCAATTTAATATAACAATATTAAATTATTTAATTAAATTTTTGTTGAGGCTGCATTACAATCAACTTTAATTTGTGTTTGTTCATTTCATTAATAACTGTTAATATATATCTGTGAATATGTTTGTGTCTCCAAATTTTTTGGGTAGAGTTTTAACCTATTATGGGTATGTAAAAATGTATTATCAGTAGCGGTAGTAGTGACATCGGCGACAGTGATGGTAATGGCAGTTATGAAAGTGGCAGCGGTGGTAGTGGTGGACGTTGCGGTAGGGGGCCGCCGCGGTGATAGCCGTGGGGGCTGCTGCAGCAGAAATAGCGGGGGCTGTAGTGGCGACAGTAGTAGGGGTAGCAGTAGCAGCATCGCCGGCAGCAAAGGCAGTGGTAGCAGCGGCAATAGCAGAAATGGTATTGGCAACGATAGTGGCAAAAATAGGGACAGCGGCAACGGCAGAAGCAGCAGCGAGAGTAGCAACAACATCACCAAATGAGGTATAATCGTACGAATAAAGACAGTAAATACGTTCATATGATACTATAGTATTTTATGTACATATATACTATGTATATTTGTAGTCAGTTTATATGTACACATAATACTGCTATTTTTATGTATATATACTGCAGTAATATATATACGAGAGAAATACTAGTATATATTTTTATATATACTGCAAGATTATATATGTATCAAAACATAACTTTTTTTTTAATTTGACGGGGTGATTTAAATTTTTGACAGATATGATACCGTATTATTCTTCATACAAAGCTTTTATATGTAATGGGATTCTTCACTAGACATTACGTGTCGTTACTCGGACAACTTTGTCGCAAAAGAAAAATGATGATCGGAGTAGCAGAGAGAGAGAAAACAACATCAATGAATGAATATGTTATACTTTATGCACTATCGGTAGATACATTGATGAATAAGATGAAATAAAATTTTGTTATTTTTTTGTTTCAATTATGTAAAATATTGAATTAGAATAAGATATTAAATGATTTTGTTTTTTGTTTATTATAAATTTTTTATAGTTTTAATTCTTATTCAATTTGTTATAAAAATATTAAATTAGTTAATTAAAAAATTTTAAAATAATTTAAATTCTGAAATTAATTTTGAAATTAAAATAGCTTGGGAAAATTCCCTTGTAAAAATAGCAACGGAAAAATCCCTTGCTAATTTTGCTAGGGAATTTTCCCATGTTAATTGAGCTAGGGAAATATTAAAATTAGCGATGAATTTTTCGTAGCAAAATTTATTTAGCTCGGGATTATATCCGTCGCTAAAATTTATAGATCAACACTTTAGTTAGGGAATCATTCGTCGTTATTTTTGTTTAGCTACGGAAAATATCATTTATCTTACTAATTTAGTTAGAGAATTTGTCTTTTATAACAATGGATTTTTCCATCCCTAACTATTTAGCTAGGGACTCTTTCCATCGCTAAATTTTAGCAAGAATCACTTTTGATAGAAAACCAATCCATCGGTAATCAATCGCTATATCCCGTTTAGCGACAGAAAATACCCATTTAGCTAGGGAACTGTCCCTAGCTACATGAGATTTTTCTTGTAGTGGATGACACACACGCATTTACTTTCATCCAAATAGACATACCATCAAAGATAATAGAAGGAAATAATCTAGGGCTTAAAAAACAAACATATAAGTCTCTCAGGTATGGTCAACATCTTCTAGTTCTTTGTCCTCTGGTACTTCACGCAGATAGAGAACATTGGTACACCTGCGTATGGAGCATAACATAGTACATTTATAAAGTTATAAAGAACACAACACTATCCCACTAGAACACAACGCAAACTGACATTTGCTAGAAATTCACATAACTAGATAATCATGAGCTTATTTTTAAATTACTGAATCAAGATTTTTCCAAGTTTTCCAGTGAACTGCCCATCAAAATATTATTTGTGTTGCCTAGCTTCTTACATCAATCCATGGTTAATTATAAGAAAGTTAGAAAGTGACAGATGAAAGGGAAATGGAAGTTGAAATGGCAACAACATTACAAGAAAAATCACATATAGCTAGGGATAATTCCCTAGATAAATGGCCATTTTCCATCACTAAATGGGATATAGTGATGGATTAACGACCGAATAGTTCCCAATCTAATGTTTCGTCACTGAAAAGTATCATGGGAAAGAGTCCCTAGCTAAAATTTTAGCGATGAAAATAACCCTAGCTAAAATATTAGTTTCACTAGCTAAATTTAGCAAGTAAAAATTCCTTAGCTAAATTAGCAATGGAAAATTCCCTAGTTAAATAAGGATTTCCGTCGCTAAACTTATATAATGATGGATTAACAACAAAAGTTTTCCCAATCTAAAGTGCTCGTCGCTAAAAATTAGCACGGGAAATAGTCCATAGCTAAAGTTTTAGCATCAGAAATATCCCTAGCTAAAATAATAATTTCCCTAGCTAAATTAGAAAGTAAAAATTCCTTAGCTAAATTAGCAAGTGAAAATTTCCTAGCTATTTTCATTCCGAAACTATTTTCAAAAAATTTATTTATTTTTCAAAATATTTTATTAAATAATTTAATATTTTTATATTTAATTGAATTAAAGCTAGAACTATAAACAATAATTTATAATTAACAAAAAATAAAATCATTTAATTAATTATTCTGATTTAATAAATTACATAATTCAAACAAAAACATAACAAAATTGTATTTCATTTTATTCTCAATGTATATACCGATAATGCATAAAATATAATCTATTTGTGCATTGACGTTACTTTCTTTGTTTGTGCTCATCCGATCACCATCTTTTTGCTACGACAAAGTTGTTTGAGTCACAGTTCGTCATGTCTGGTGAAAAATCTATTCACTTATACAAACTTCATATGGGGAAAAATGGGGTACCATATCTGTATTAAATTTTAACCAGCCAATAAAATCAATATAAATAAATAAAAAAATTATGTTTTGATTGTTTATATATCAATCTATATATTACAATTATAGAAATATTTATAGAAATATTAAAAAATGAATATTGCCCAATTATATGTTTAAAAGAAGACTCAATTATATATTTACATATTCATTTGCACTTGACATTTGTCCACATAATCATATATCTTTTAATATTCATTAATTATCATTTAATCATTTCTTAATTTCTTAGAAAACCCCAAGTTTGGCTTAAACGAACATTTATCTTATTTATTTGCCCAAATCATTTTTTTTGGGCATTACATTTCATGCCATGATTAACTCAAGGTTGTAAAATAATTATATTGTCTCTATCATCGATGGAAATGGGGACCCTACTAGCTCTTTGGGAGGAGTGACATTAAAATTCACAAATAATATTCAAAATATTTTTGGGACTACTTATTAGAATAATCTATCAGTGCAATCCACCATGCTAATGGGCAACACAACATGATGAATAAATTATTAGAATAATAATTTTGAATAACTACAATCTAAGCAACCCTTGTCTTACATATTTAAAACAAAGACATAACAAAATTTTATTAGATCTTATTCATCAATTTATCTACTGATAGTGCATAAAGTATAATCTATCAGTGCATTGATGTTACTTTCTCTTCCTCAACTCCTCTGATCACCATCTTTCTACTGCTACAAAGCTATCCGAGTTGTGGTGCATCATGATGTTACTTATACAAACTTCATATGGAGAATAATGAGGTACCATATCTGTATGAATTTTAAATCAGTGAATAATATCAAAAATAAAAAAATAAAAAAAAATTATGTTTTGATAAATATATATAACTATAGTATATATGTTCATATATACTATAGTGTATATGATCATATATTACTATAGTATTATATGTACATACATACTGTGTACGTATATACTCAGTATATATGTACATATAATACTATAGTATTATATGTACAAATATTATAGTAATATATGTGCATATATACGTATGTATATATAGCATTTGCTGTTGCTACTGCCACCGCCGCTGCTACTATTTCTCCTGCTGCTGCTACTGCCATCGCCATTACTGCTACTACTACGGCCGCCGCCGCCACTGCTGCTACTACTGTTCCTGCTGCTGCTGCCACTACTGATAATGCCATTACTGGTTCCACTGCCCCTGCTGTAGCCACTGCTATTGCAACTATTACTACTGCGGCTACTACCACTGCCACCGCTGCCACTACTACTACTACTGTTGCTGCTCTGCCGCTGCTGTCGCTGATAATAAAAGTGGGGCTGGTGATGATGCTCGATTGATAAACTTCCCTACCAACCACTTATTTTGAGATTGAGCGAGTTTTTGACATGACGGCGAGCTGCTTCTCCCTAAACAAGAGCCGATATTCCTCTTGGCACTTGCGACCAGTAAAAATCATGTAATGATACATTTTTCCTTTCCAATTGAATAGAGTTTTGTGAGATGTAATAAAATTACACGACACTACGCAAGTATCATTATCATCATCCTAAGACATAGTACAATTATAACCAATCATTTTAGTGCCTACAGCAAGAAAACTTATTTCCTCATACATACACTTTGTTCAATGTGATAATTACATATCTACACAATTACTAAAAGATTTAAGACCAACCTATGTCTGCCAGGCTGGCCTAGATAAGAAATATCTTCATGCCACAGTTTGGGAAAGGTCTAATTTTCATGACTTTTATGACCTACGATGGTAAGCAATGCATGATGATGACTAGAACAGCCCGAGCAATTATATATTCAAACATGTGTGTGTGTGTGTGTGTGAATCGGCGTGTATGTATGACAATATATACATGTCTAGAAATAAATATATGCACCCACTTATGTACATACTCATTATATACCTATGTATATACTCATTATATATGTTTGTATATACCAAGTATATTCATACTTATATACTTGTACATATACAGTGCATGTCATGCGCCACATGACTGAAAAGAAAGATCAGCAGACCACAAGAGCTAGCACATGAGGCCCAGTATTGCATTGCCAGAACATCCAACTCTGCATGGTAAGTAGAAACCTAGTATCATTAACAAATTGAACAGGCTTCAGACTTTACGAAAACTAATTGACAAATAGAAAATAAAAAAAGTCACCTAGTGAAAATCAGAACAGTACATGTCCAGACAAATAGAATTTTTATCTTCCAAAATATAACAAAAAAATAACATGTGCCAAAACTAAATAATACAATCTTCAATGACGTTGATGCTAATTCAATCACAACATGCTTTATATCTTATAAATCTAACATGCTCTCGAAGATAAATCTTCATCATGTATTTCTTCTTCTATGTGGCATTGTACTTTGTCACTTTTATAGGTTTGATTGCATTAAGAACCAGGCACCTAAATGCATGTATTTATATTATTGAACATGATATAAAACGGTAGAAATAAAAGTGATAATACCACCACCACCACCATAATTTCAGCTAACCTTTTGGAGACTGTCCCAAGACACCTGATGTTTTTTTAAAGAACAAAAGTAAAAGTATTTGGAGCATGCCATCAATATAAGCACTACACTACCTAGACTAGATACAAGTGAAATAAAAATACATAAATTAAAATATTGAAATAAATATAATGAATATTATATATATTCAGCACCTGAAACTTCATAGAAAAAAAAATTAAGATACTCCAGATAGTTCTCATGAAAATCTTTGCCAACAATTGTGATGAGAATGGTTATTGTCTGGTCAGGCACGTGCCCAACCTAGAATAGCCAGGGTCTGAACCAAGAGAGGTAAGCATGCCCTAGTCAAGGCCTATCCATGGCACCTGGTCCACCTCACAAGGTCCTAATCCTGGACCCTGGACTTTTATGGGCCATGTCCCCTAGATAGTGTGTGCAGGCAGCTAATGCTGAGCATGATGGCAGCATTATATCAATATATTATACATAACATAGATGTGTTAATTGTTATGTGTATCTATATATACACATAATATAATTTTTGTGTATTACAATATTCAAAATACATACATAATGTATATAGAATGTACATACAATGTGTATATACACTCATATTGAATATATACATATGCACATTGTATATAGATAGAAATTATTGTGTAGATACATGTATACATAATGTAAATACAAAATATATACACACATACCTATTATATAGAAAATTTAAAATTATGAATTAAAAAAACATTAAAAAAATTATTTAAATAAAAATTATAATTAATACTTATTAAAATAAAATATGGTAACATAATCTTTCAAAATAAAACTAAAACATAAAAAATATTACAAATCATTAAGTCATAAAATGATAAAAATTATAACATCATTTTCAATCTAACTGTTATGATCTGTACAACTTTAAATTTTATCATATACATCATCATATGTATTTTTTTGTAATGTATAAATTTGATTTTCAAGACTCATCTATGTATTATCTTAATCATTCTATCATAACACATTTTCAATAATATTGATTGTAATTTGATTTTCCTATCTTAAATAATATTCACAATCATAAATATGATAGATTTTATTATACACTAAACATAGTGCAGATCAGCTAATCACAAGACATTTTAGATATCATTAAAAAAAATTTATATAATTTTTACAAACTAAATGCATCTAGATTCTTCATGTCCTCTAAAAAAAGTAGAACAATAATTGATATCTAAGTATTTTAACAGGTTATAAAGACTCATATTCGACAAACCAACCTATAACTTACATCTATCTTATTTCAATTAAAAAGTTATCATCTTTAGATACTTCATAATCATAATTTCATTAAACAAACATAATTATTTTCTAAATATTTTAATAAATTTTTTAATTAATCATATATTTTACTTTTTTATTCTTATAGCTGATTAATCTCTAATCTAAATGTAAAAAGTTTTTAAAGTTATACATATAGTAAGATACAATTAATACATATAGTATATATAGTTATAAATAATTATATATAGTTAAACATATAGTTATATATATATATATATATTTTTTTTTTCATACAAGAAGTTATATGTAGTTGTACATAAATATATACAAAGTTATAAACAAAAATATAAATTTACATATATATATACATATATGTATACATAATTACAAATATACTTATATTTAATTATATAGAGTTTATATAGTTATACAAATATTTATATATAGGTATACACATATAGTTTAGTAATAGATATAACAGATGAAGAGTTTTAGATTACTACAAACCTTGCAAAATTTTAATTTAATACAAACCATGCTAAATTCAACATCACTAAAAACTCTATGTCATGATTTTGCAAATCTTAATGTCATAAATATATAATATTGTAATATATTTGTACATATATACTACAGTATATATGTATATATATACTGATATATATGTACATATACATATATAGAAGTATATATGTATACAATGGTATATATGTATATGTACATATATACGGGTACACATGTACAAGTATTTATATGTACATATATACTCAGTAAATGTACATATACACTGTAGTGTATATGTAAATATATACATGTATACATATACACTATAGTATATATGTACATGTATGTACATTTACACAGCAGAGTATATATGTACAAGTATGTACATATATACTGGTAAAAACTTATACATATATACCATTATATATGTATATGTACATATAATATATGTACATTTACACTATAGTGTACATGTGCATATATAATTAATCAAGTTCCACGTGTAAAATTACTTGGCTACTCAAAGGATGTTTTCATGTAGATATCAAGTGAATAAGCAAAGCACAAACTAGATGAGAAGCAATATTAAATAGAAATGCATAATAGTCTATAGAAGTTTATAAATTAGCCTTGAAAAAAACATAATAGCGAACCTAATATGATTACAAGTTTCAAATTTTATGATCATTTTTTCAGCATTCATTAGTTGAATAAGGAAACAGAAAGCAGTTTGTGATGGCTATCATCAATATCATACTTGATTTTTGATGCTGGTTTGCATTGATCCATAGCTCCAATTCCTCATTTTAAGCAACATCAAACTCATGAGATTTGTATGATTTCATTACCAACTCATGTAGCTTTCCAGAGTGTACCCAATTAAATAAACAGAGTGTACCCAATTAAGCAACATCAACTTCTCATTATTATAGGAACAATGTGATATGATTACAAGTTTCAAATTTTAATAATATTTTATTAGAATACATTAGTTTTATAAGGAAAAAGAAAGTAGTCTATGATATCTATCATCCAAATCATACATGATTTTTGAGGCTATTTTGCATTTTTCCATCACTCCGAGTGATTATAAGTAGGTATACATAAATGTATAAAAAGTTATAAACAAATATATAGATTTACATATATGGATACATAGTTACAAATATAGTTATATTTAATTATATAGAGTGTTATATAGTTATACAAATATTTATATATATTTATCCACATATCGTTAAACATAATTTTGTATGCTGTTATACATGTAAATATAAATATAGTTACATGTGGTTATACATATAGGTACACATATAGTTATACTTATATTTATACATGTAGGTATATATATATATTTTTATAATTTTATATAATTATACATATAGTTATGTATAGGTATAAATATAATAAAATAAATTTTTATATACTAATATATACAAATGTATATTAAATATAAGTTGTAAATTATATATTTAAATTAAGTTATGTATAAAGCTTTTAAAGTTATACATATAATAAGATATAATTATTTATAGTTATATGTTATTATACATATAGTAAATATAGCAGTAAATGTTTTTATATAGTTAAACATATAGTTATATATAGATATATTCTTACAAATAGTTATACATAAATATATAAAGGTATAAACAAATATATAAATTTACATATATGTATACATAGTTACATATATAGTTATATTTAATTATATAAAGTGTTATATAGGTATACAAATATTTATATATAGTTATACACATATAGTTAAAATAATGTTGTATGTTATTACACATGCAATTATAAATATAGTTATATGTGGTTATACATATAGTTATACTTATATTTATACATGGAGGTATATATAATTTTTCATTTAAATTTATATATGTATACATATAGTTTCTATAGGTATATATATAGTAAAATACATTTTTATATACTAAAATATAAAAATGTATATTAAATATATGTTGTTAATTATATATTTTTAATTTTAGTTATGTATATAATTTTATAGTTATGCATTTAGTCAAAGACACTTATCTATAGTTATATGTTTTTATACCTTTGGGATCCAATGGCAAAAAGACACAAAACAGAAAATAAACAAGTTCGGCTTATAATAGATTAGTGCAAAGTAAATGAGGTCTTGTATTTCAGGCGTGCAATATATAAATATAAATATAATTTGAATCACCCTAGAAATAGATGATGTCATCTACATAACAGAACAAAACTCGGACAAAGTAGTCAAAGATTAGATCCACATCCAGATATGTCAACAAAGTTTGTCTCATCCTACTAAAATTATTTATGACTTGCTGACAATGTAATTGGAAAGACAATCAAGACCCTGATAAAGGCCATCGCCAGAGGTAGCACAGAAGCTCTAACTGTATCAATGCCATTAGGAAAGAGAGTGAAGTCCTAGCATGTCACTAATTTCAGCTGCATTCATAGTATTGAAAAGATCTTGCTTATTGGAAAACACCAGCAAAACTGCCTCTCAAAGCTTTTCCTCGTTTAGCAACCTATGCAACTCATCTCTGGCTACAACAAAACAATTTTAGTCATTGCAGTTCACCACAAATATGAAACATTGGGTATTTTAGAAGTAATCCCTCCAAAAAGGGTGAATCTTGTCCTGACCCCCAACATCCCACATAGTAAAATTTATGTTTTTGTATTTAACACTATACATCGAAGACAATAATAGGAATTGTTGTGATAATTTCACCAAGCTTCAACTTATATAGAATGGTTGTCTTACCGCCAGCATCAATACCTAGCATCAAAATCCGCATCTCCTTGTTGGCAAATAGCCTAGTGAATAGCTTTGTGAACATCAACCCCATTTCTTCCACTAAATCACAATCCATTTGTCATATGGCAGTAAAGAGATTTGATGAGAGAAAGAAACAAAATCAATATACCTCAAGAGATAGTCACCAGAGAGTGAGGTCAACCTCTATATGTTCTTATACCCATAGTATATATAACTAAAAATAGAGTTATATAGTAAAACATATAATTATATATAGATATATTCATACAAGTAGATAAAAGTAGTCATACATAAATATATACACAGTTATAAATAAATATATAGATTTAATTATATGAATACATACATGTATACATAGATACAAATATAGTTATAATTAATTATATAGAGTATTACATAGTTATACAAATATTTATAAATATTAATACATATATAGTTATAAATATGTATCTAGTTAGAGATATAGTTATATATAACATATTTATAGTTATACATTTAGTAAATTTTATATTATATAAAGTTATAAATTATTAAACATATGATATATTTGTTAAAAATATAGTTATATAGAATTACACATAGTTATATAATATTATATAGTTAAAAAAATAGTTATATATAGTTATTAATATAGTTATAAAAATATTTTACATAGTTACAAATATAGGTAAATATAATTCTGAAAAGTTTTATATAGTTATACAAATATTTATAAATAGTTATCATATACAATGGTAACAACATGCTCTCAAATGCCCAATTGAATTACACCACCATAGAGAAAGAACTTGTATCAACAATCTTTTCTTTTGGCAAGTTAATATCATATTTAGTGGGAACCAAAGTCATAGTATATATTAAATATTCTATAATCAAATATCTCATAGAAAAGAAAGATGTCAGGCCTAGATTGATATGATGAATTTTACTATTACAATAGTTTGAACTAGAGATATTAGATAAGAAATGTACATATAATCAAAATTAAAAATAGCTTATCAAGACTAGAAAAAGAAGATAAAAGAGTTGTTGTAAAAGATTTTTGATAGATTTTTTTATTTGAACAAATTATAATATTGAATTAAAATGTAACTCCATGGTATGTAGTATTGAATGAACTTTATCATTGCAAGTAGTACTCTGATCAAAATTTGAGGCAAAGTGTTATAGATTGGAGATTATAGTATCTTGCAATAATGTCACTTTTTGTTTCTACTCTCACGAATTTGTGGAACATGTTAATATTTATGTGCTCAATTATTTTTCTTCGCAAAATTAATGTTGATATTTATATATATATGCATAAATATATATGTGCAAATACACTTTACTACACACACACATTTATACATCCATATACATTACTATACATTATATATCAGCATACAAATTTTTGTACTTTTGTATATATTCACACATGTATCTACATTTTCAAAGTGGTGTGTATATATTTGTATGCATGCATATACTATTGTACACCCACACAAACATACACATATACCTATATATTATGTATTTTTAAAGTTACACATGAAACTATTATATATATATATATGTGTGTGTGTGTGCATGTGTGTGTAAATGTATTTATAATTTTTTGATTTTGAAAATTTAATTAAAATAAAATTATATATTGTACACAATTAATAAAATATTGTAAAATATTTATATTTAAAACAACTATTTGTGTGTGTGTGTGTGTGTGCATGTGTGTGTGTGTGTGAAGCATATTAATGTGTAAAATGAAATTATGAATTATATATATAAGCTATGATTTTATCCAAATAGTTGTTTTTTAAAATTTATATTAAAATAACTATCATTATACTCATATAAATAAATGAAGTTGACATATTTGTAAATTATTTTGTTTTTACAATTATGTTAAAAATGAAAATATAGTTCATAAATAGATAATATTGTTTTTGTTTTTCTATATAATTTTTTTATTAAAATATTAATGTATATGATACATTTTTACCTATTATTTATTGGTATTAATAAATTTTTAGAAACTTTAATATTCAAATAAATATAATATAGTGCATATAAATACATGTTTTTAATATTTTGTAAAAAATCAATTATTTCTTTAATTATGTTCAAACAAAACATATTACCATATAAATATATTAGTAAATTTTTCTACAACATATTATTTTTTTTATTTTATTCAAAATATATAAATGACCATATTAATATATGAATTTATTTTTTAAAATAATTATTTTAAAATTTTTTTCTCAAATTGAATACTTGACAATGTTTTTTTTTGTAATTAATAGATACATTTCAAACATTATTTATTTATAATAAATATAACTATCGAATAATATGAGGTGAAAATTTTATTTTGTAAATAAATTTTATTTTTAAAGTTTTATCTTTGTAAATTGAAACTACATCACATATATATTTTAAAAACTTTTTATAATATTTATTACACAAACATATTGTTATTTGTTTTGTAATTTACAACATGAATTTTACCAAATGAACATTTTATTAGAAATCAATCTTAGTTAAATGATATTAAATGAAACAAAAATACAAACCATAAACATATTAAAGCATAATGATTAATACAAACATATAAAAATACAATAAAAATACATTTAAGTTTGAAAAAATTAAATTTAAGTTCCTAAAATATATGGGAAAATGATAAAGATTCATACAATATCCAAAAAAAACATGTATGAATTAGATGAATGATATGAATGGATATTAATTTTTTAATGCATGTAGTTATACATGTTGTAGATGTAGTTATATATAATGGACACTAATAAAAATATAGGGTTACTCCTAATGACCTAACCTGATCCAGAATCTTATTTGCGTATGATTTCCACCTCACATTGGTCTCACTACATCCATTCTTAGGTTTGATTTGTTGAGATGATGGTAGAAAGTTGTGTTCAGAGGTTTGAGGATCTAGAAAATGTCTAGTTCTTATTAAAATTATCATATCTAATAATTTTAAAATATATGAGTGTGTACTCTTGCTTTTTAGGCATGCTTTGCATGTGCTTCTTATTAAAGTGGAAAATAATAGTCATGTTTTGCATTTTTTTCTTAAAAAAACAATAATTAAAGGAAGTATTCTACTGGCAGAAGCTGATGATCACTCCAATTTGGGCTCTTCTTTTTTTGAAGCATTCATATTCAATACGGTGGCTCATGTTCGTGCCATGGTGGATCATTTTCATTATTCAACAATAAATTAACAAGGTCGAGACTTGAGGTGGGTCATTATTTTTTGTTTTTGTTTTTTTTATCGTAGGAAGCTGTGATACAGAAATATGGATATGATTCTTTTACTGGTGACCAAAGGAGCTGGGGGAATGAAAGGAACGTCAATTTCATGAGCACATTATACTTTATGCAATGTAATTAGATGTATTGATGAAGAAGATGTAATAGAATTTTGTTATGTTTTTGTTTTAACAATATAATATACAATATCAGAAAAAATTATTAACTGCTTTTATTTTTTGTTAATTATAAATTATGGTTTATAGTTTATGTTTTTATTTAATTTAATATAAAAACATAAAAATATGTAATCAATTTTTTTGTAAAAAAATAAAATAGTAAAAATAATTTTAGAATGAAGATAGCTAACGATTTTTCCCTCGCTAATTTAGCTAGGGGATTTTTTGTAAATCTAAAATTCGATCAAAATTAGCAAAGGAAAAAATAAATTTAGCTAAGGAATTTTATGTCGTTAAAAATTTTTTGATAGAGAATTTTTCGAACATTAATTTTTTGAGATGAGGACTTTAGTTTTGGAAAACTTCGGTCATTAATCCATCCTTATTCTATTTTAGCAACAGAAAAATCCTATTTAGCTAGAGAATTTTTCCAAGTTATTTGAAATTTTTTTGTAATGATATATATTTGTCTATCTACCTAATAGTATATCTGTAAATCTATTTATCTAACTGTCTGTCTATCTTTCTATATGCCTATATATCTACATATCTATATATCTATATAAAAATCTATTTTTCTATTTGACTATCTACCTATATATCATTTTATCTATTTATCTATCTATGTATCTATCTACCTGTCTGTATGTCTAACTAACTATCTATCTGTCAATCTATCTTTCTACCTATCTATGTATTTCTCTCTCTATTTTCCTAATTCTCTATCTATTTAACTATGTATCTCTCTTCATGTCTATCTATATATCTGTCTATTTGTTTATTTGTCTATTTGTCTGAATCTCTAATTACCTATTTTTATATCTTTGTAATTGTCTAACTATATATATTTCTATCTGTATATCTTTCTAACTATCTAATTTTGTTTCGGTCATTAGTCTTTTAGTTAATATATATATATATATATATTTATTTATTTATTTATCTACGTATCTATCTATTTGTCTATCTATCTACCTATCTATCTGTCTACCTATTTCTCTATCTATTTGCATATTTCTACATGTCTATCAATCTATTTGTCTATATATCTATTTTACTAACTATCTAAGAATTTAACTATCAATCGAACTATAACTCTATTAGTTTCTCTATTTATCTATCATTATATCTATCTTCCTATCTATCTATCTATCTGTCTGTCTGTCTATCTATCTATTTATCATTATGGCTATCTATCTATCTATCTATATATCTATCTTTTTGGTTATTGATCGATTGATCTATCTATCTATATATATTACTATTTGTCTATACGTATATCTGCATTTATATCCATCTCCCTATCTACTTATTTTTTTATCAAACTAACTTTATTATTTCTATTTGTCTATCTATCTTTCTATCTATCTCTTTCTCTTTCTATTAGTCTATTTATCTTTCTATCTATCTATCTATTTATCTATTTCTCTGTCTATATGTCTATAATTATATTTGTTTATCTATCTATCAACATATCTTTCTATTTGCCAATATGTATAGCTATCTATTTATCTTTCTATCAAATATATCTATTTGTATAACTATCTAACTCTCTAACTCTAACTATTAATCAGACTATTAGTATATCAGTCATTATATTTAACTTTCTATGAATCTACATATCTATCTAGCTATCTATCAATTTATCTATCAGACTATCTATCTATCTATCTGTCAATCTATTTATCTATCTTTCTGCCTATCTACTTATCAGCCTATTTATTTATCTCTCTATCTTTCTATATATCTATTTGTGTATCTAACTATCTACCTTTTATCTATCTTTTTATCAGGCAATTTGTCTATATATCTATCTATCTGTCTAACTATATATCTATCTATATAACTATCTCTATCTATTTATCTATATAACTATCTCTATCTATGTATTTGTCTATGTGATTATCTAGTTATCTGTCTATTTGTCTATTTGGAATTCTATCTATCTGTTAATTTATATATCTATCTATCTATCTAAATGTCTATCTTACTATCTATCGATCTATTTATTAATTTATCTATTCATCTATCAATCGATCTCTCTATAAGTATATCTTTTTATCTGTCTATCTTCCCATTTATCTATCTATATATATGTCTATATGATTATCTATCTATCTATCTATCTATCTATCTATCTATCTTTCAATCTATATATCAGACTATATGTCTATATATATATATATACATATGTCAAACTATCTATATCTTTATCTGCTTATTCTTCAATCTACTTTTTTGTCTAACTATATATATGTTTATTTGTCATTCTATAAATCTATCTATCTGTCTATTTTTTTAAAAGTCTATCTATCTATCTAGCTGTCTATATGTTAATATGTCTAACTTTCTAATTATATATCTATTTGTGTATATATATATATATATATATCTATATATATATATCTAACTATATATGTCTATTTGTCTATCAATAAATTTTTCTATTTGTCTATATGTTTATATATCTATCTATTTATCACTTTATCTATCTATCTCTCTATCTGTCTGCCTATCTATCTACCCATCTATCTCTCTACCTATCTCTATATCTATTTGTGTTTTTATCTGTGTCTATCTGTCTATCTGTCTATATATTTATTTTCCAAACTATATAATAATTAACTATTAATAGAACTATCAGTCTATTAGTAAATCTATGTATCTATTTATCTATCCATATATATATCTCCTATCAATATATCCATCTATTTGTCTATCTATCTATCTATCTATTTGTCTATCTATATATCTGCAATTCTACTCATCTACCTATCTACATTTTTGTTGATCAGTCTATCTTTCTATTTATCTATCGATCTATTAATCTATCTATATATTCATATTTCTATCAGTCAATTTGTCATTCTATGTATCTATCTATCTATCTATATGTCTATCATTATATTTGTCTATGTGTGTATCAATCAATCAATCTATTTTTCTATCTCTATGGCTATTTATCTATCTTTTTATCTATTTTTCAATATATCTATTTGTCCAACTATATATCTATCTAACTTTATAACTATCAATCAAACTATCTGTCTATCTATCTATCTGTTTATAATACTCTAATTCTATCTATCTATCTATCTATCTATCTTTGTATCTTTCTTTTTATTAGGATATTTGTCTATCTATCTATCTATCAATCTATCTTTCTATCTATCTTTCTATTTGTTCATCTATATATATGTCTATTGATCTAACTAACTATCTATTTATCTATCTAACTACTTATAACTCTATTTTTCAATTTGGATATCTATGTATCTGCCAATATATATATATACCTATCAATCAATCTATCTATCTATTTGTATATCCTGCTATCTATCAATCTATCTATTTGTCTAACTATTTATTTATCTAACTATCTATTTATCAATTAATCAATCTATCTGGCTAACTGTCTATCATCCCATTTATCAATCAGATTATTTATTTATCTAACTATCTATCTATCTATTTGACTATATGTCTATATACAGATATATATGTTAAACTATGTATATTTTTATCTGCTTATCTTCATATTTACTTTTTTGACTATCTATGTATATGTTTTACTATCAATCTATAAATCAATTTTTATATCTATATATTTAATAGTCTATCTATCTATCTATCTAGCTATCTATATGTTAATATGTCTAACTATCTAATTATGAATCTATTTTTTGATAAATCTATTTACCTATTTATCTATTAATCTGTCAATCAATCTATTTGTCTATGTGTCTATCTATTATTCTATCTATCTTTCTATCTATCTATCTACTATCTATTTATTTGTCTATTTTTGTATCTATTTATTTGTCTATCTACATATCTATCTATCTATCTATATATCAATTTGTCTCTTGTTTATTTTTTTATCTATCTATATATCTGTTTATCTTTTTATTTTTATATCTGTGCGTGTGTATCTATCTTTCTATATGTCTGTTATCGATCTGTCTGTATGTATATTTCTATGTGTCTATGTATATAACAGTCTATCTATCTATCTATATATCTATTTAAGTTTCTATCAATCTAACTATATATCTTTATATCGATCTATCTGCTATTATCTATCTTTATATTTGTTATCATCTATCCGTCTATCGATCTATATGTATATTTGTTATCTATGTATCTATCTATAATCTATCTATAAGTGTATTTATCTATCTATGTATCTATGTATCTATCTGTCTATCTATCTATATATCTATATGATTATCTATTATCTCTAACTTTCAATTTGTCCTATCTTTCTATCTGTCAATTTATATTTTTTTTATCTATAATATGACTATTTCTCTCTATTTTCTATCTATCTCTCTATCTCACTATCTTACTATTTGTCTATTGTATATCTTACTATCTTTTGATATATCTATCTATCTATTATCTATATATTATCTATTTATCAGTCTTTCTATTTATTTATGTATTTGTTTATATGTATACCTATATATATGAGTATCTATTAATATGGTTTTCTATCTATATATGTATCAATCTATCTGTCTATCTATGTGTCTATCTATCAATCTATCTATTTGTAAAATATCCATTTGTCTGTCTATCTATCGATATATCTATCTATTTATCTATCTGTGTATCTCTCTAAATAACTATTTGTCTATCCCTCTAGCTATCTTTCTTTTTATCATTCTATCTTTTTATATGTTTAACTATTTATCTATCTATCAATATATCTCTCTTTATGTATATTTGTTTAGCAATCTATCAACATTTTGGTTTATCTATCAATCTGTATATTTATCTATCTATCTATCTATTTATCTAGCTATCTGACAATATGTGTATTTATATATCTATCTATCTATTTATATTTTTATTTATCTACCATTCTGACTATTTTTATCTATCTATCTGTATATATGGCTATTTATTTATCTGTCTATCTGTCTCTCTTAGTATCTATCAATCTATCTATGTCTTTGTGACTATGTGTAGGTGTCTATGATATATGTCTTATGTGTCTAAATGTGTATGTGTCTATGAGTCTAGTGTCTATTTCTCTATGGGTCTAGGTGTCTATATGTATGTATATCTCTTATGTATATATCTACCATATATAGTATATAGTATTATATATATAATATTATATATCTATTATATATATATATATATCAAACTTTATATATATATA
>JAREIK010002179.1:0-19362 GCA_029783825.1 Sapria himalayana | reverse complement strand
AATAGTCAGAATGGTAGATAAATAAAAATATAAATAGATAGATAGATATATAAATACACATATTGTCAGATAGCTAGATAAATAGAGAGATAGATAGATAAATATACAGATTGATAGATAAACCAAAATGTTGATAGATTGCTAAACAATATAATAAAGAGAGATATATTGATAGATAGATAAATAGTTAAACATATAAAAAGATAGAATGTAAAAAGAAAGATAGCTAGAGGGATAGACAAATAGTTATTTAGAGAGATACACAGATAGATAAATAGATAGATATATCGATAGATAGACAGACAAATGGATATTTTACAAATAGATAGATTGATAGATAGACACATAGATAGACAGATAGATTGATACATATATAGATAGAAAACCATATTAATAGATACTCATATATATAGGTATACATATAAACAAATACATAAATAAATAGAAAGACTGATAAATAGATAAATATATAGATAAATAGATAGATATATCAAAAGATAGTAAGATATACAAATAGACAAATAGTAAGATAGTGAGATAGAGAGATAGATAGAAAAACTAAGAGAGAAATAGTCATATATATAGATAAAAAAAATATAAATTGACAGATAGAAAGATAGACAAATTGAAAGTTAGAGATAAATAGATAATCATATAGATATATAGATAGATAGACAGATAGATACATAGATACATAGATAGATAAATACACTTATAGATAGATATATAGATAGATACATAGATAAACAAATATACATATAGATCGATAGACGGATAGATGGATAAACAAATATAAAGATAGATAAATAGACAGATAGATCGATATAAAGATATATAGTTAGATTGATAGAAACTTAAATAGATATATAGATAGATAGATAGACTGTTATATACATAGACACATATAAATACATACAGACAGATCGATAAACAGACATATAGAAAGATAGATACACACGCACAGATATAAAAATAAAAAGATAAACAGATATATAGATAGATAAAAAAATAAACAAAGAGACAAATGATATATAGATAGATAGATAGATATGTAGATAGACAAATAAATAGATACAAAAATAGACAAATAAATAGATAGTAGATAGATAGATAGAAAGATAGATAGAATAATAGATAGACACATAGACAAATAGATTGATTGACAGATTAATAGATAAATAGGTAAAAGATTTATCAAAAAATAGATTCATAATTAGATAGTTAGACATATTAACATATAGATAGCTAGATAGATAGATAGATAGACTATTAAATATATAGATATAAAAATGATTTATAGATTGATAGTAAAACATATACATAGATAGTCAAAAAAGTAAATATGAAGATAAGCAGAAAAATATACATAGTTTAACATATAATCTGTATATAGACATATAGTCAAATAGATAGATAGATAGTTAGATAAATAAATAATCTGATTGATAAATGGGATGATAGACAGTTAGCCAGATAGATTGATTAATTGATAAATAGATAGTTAGATAAATAAATAGTTAGACATAGATAGATTGTAGATAGCAGGATATACAAATAGATAGATAGATTGATTGATAGGTATATATATATTGGCAGATACATAGATATCCAAATTGAAAAATAGAGTTATAAGTAGTTAGATAGATAAATAGATAGTTAGTTAGATCAATAGAATATATATAGATGAACAAATAGAAAGATAGATAGAAAGATAGATTGATAGATAGATAGATAGACAAATATCTAATAAAAAGAAAGATACAAAGATAGATAGTAGATAGATAGATAGAATTAGAGTATTATAAACAGATAGATAGATAGACAGATAGTTTGATTGATAGTTATAAAGTTAGATAGATATAGTTGGACAAATGATATATTGAAAAATAGATAAAAAGATAGATAAATAGCCATAGAGATAGAAAAATAGATTGATTGATTGATACACACATAGACAAATATATGATAGACATATAGATAGATAGATAGATACATAGAATGACAAATTGACTGATAGAAATATGAATATATAGATAGATTAATAGATCGATAGATAAATAGAAAGATAGACTGATCAACAAAATGTAGATAGGTAGATGAGTAGAATTGCAGATATATAGATAGAAAATAGATAGATAGATAGATAGACAAATAGATGGATATATTGATAGGAGATATATATATGGATAGATAAATAGATCATAGATTTACTAATAGACTGATAGTTCTATTAATAGTTAATTATTATATAGTTTGGAAAATAAATATATAGACAGATAGACAGATAGACACAGATAAAAACACAAATAGATATAGAGATAGGTAGAGAGATAGATGGGTAGATAGATAGGCAGACAGATAGAGAGATAGATAGATAAAGTGATAAATAGATAGATATATAAACATATAGACAAATAGAAAAATTTATTGATAGACAAATAGAAAGACATATATATAGTTAGATATATATATATACACAAATAGATATATAATTAGAAAGTTAGACATATTAACATATAGACAGCTAGATAGATAGATAGACTTTTAAAAAAATAGACAGATAGATAGATTTATAGAATGACAAATAAACATATATATAGTTAGACAAAAAAGTAGATTGAAGAATAAGCAGATAAAGATATAGATAGTTTGACATATGTATATATATATATATATAGACATATAGTCTGATATATAGATTGAAAGATAGATAGATAGATAGATAGATAGATAATCATATAGACATATATAGATAGATAAATGGGAAGATAGACAGATAAAAAGATATACTTATAGAGGATCGATGATAGATGAATAGATAAATTAATAAATAGATCGATAGATAGTAAGATAGACATTTAGATAGATAGATAGATATATAAATTAACAGATAGATAGAATTCCAAATAGACAAATAGACAGATAACTAGATAATCACATAGACAAATACATAGATAGAGATAGTTATATAGATAATAGATAGAGATAGTTATATAGATAGATATATAGTTAGACAGATAGATAGATATATAGACAAATTGCCTGATAAAAAGATAGATAAAAGGTAGATAGTTAGATACACAAATAGATATATAGAAAGATAGAGAGATAAATAAATAGGCTGATAAGTAGATAGGCAGAAAGATAGATAAATAGATTGACAGATAGATAGATAGATAGTCTGATAGATAAATTGATAGATAGCTAGATAGATATGTAGATTCATAGAAAGTTAAATATAATGACTGATATACTAATAGTCTGATTAATAGTTAGAGTTAGAGAGTTAGATAGTTATACAAATAGATATATTTGATAGAAAGATAAATAGATAGCTATACATATTGGCAAATAGAAAGATATGTTGATAGATAGATAAACAATATAATTATAGAATATAGACAGAGAAATAGATAAATAGATAGATAGATAGAAAGATAAATAGACTAATAGAAAGAGAAAGAGATAGATAGAAAGATAGATAGACAAATAGAAATAATAAAGTTAGTTTGATAAAAAATAAGTAGATAGGGAGATGGATATAAATGCAGATATACGTATAGACAAATAGTAATATATATAGATAGATAGATCAATCGATCAATAACCAAAAAGATAGATATATAGATAGATAGATAGATAGCCATAATGATAAATAGATAGATAGACAGACAGACAGATAGATAGATAGATAGGAAGATAGATATAATGATAGATAAATAGAGAAACTAATAGAGTTATAGTTCGATTGATAGTTAAATTCTTAGATAGTTAGTAAAATAGATATATAGACAAATAGATTGATAGACATGTAGAAATATGCAAATAGATAGAGAAATAGGTAGACAGATAGATAGGTAGATAGATAGACAAATAGATAGATACGTAGATAAATAAATAATAAATAAATAATATATATATAATATATATAACTAAGACTAATGACCGAAACAAAATTAGATAGTTAGAAAGATATACAGATAGAAATATATATAGTTAGACAATTACAAGATATAAAATAGGTAATTAGAGATTCAGAAAATAGACAAATAAACAAATAGACAGATATAGATAGACATGAAGAGAGATACATAGTTAAATAGATAGAGAATTAGGAAAATAGAGAGAGAAATACATAGATAGGTAGAAAGATAGATTGACAGATAGATAGTTAGTTAGACTACAGACAGGTAGATAGATACATAGATAGATAAATAGATAAAATGAATATAGGTAGATAGTCAAATAGAAAAATAGATTTTTTATAGATATATAGATATGTAGATATAGGCATATAGAAAGATAGACAGACAGTTAGAAAATAGATTTACAGATACTATTAGGTAGATAGACAAATATATATCATTACAAAAAAATTTCAAATAACTTGGAAAAATTCTCTAGCTAAATAGGATTTTTCTGTTGCTAAAATAGAATAAGGATGGATTAATGACCGAAGTTTTCCAAAACTAAAGTCCTCATCTCAAAAAATTAATGTTCGAAAAATTCTCTATCAAAAAATTTTTAACGACATAAAATTCCTTAGCTAAATTTATTTTTCCTTTGCTAATTTGATCGAATTTTAGATTTACAAAAAATCCCCTAGCTAAATTAGCGAGGGAAAAATCGTTAGCTATCTTCATTCTAAAATTATTTTTACTATTTTATTTTTTACAAAAAATTGATTACATATTTTTATGTTTTTATATTAAATTAAATAAAAACATAAACTATAAACCATAATTTATAATTAACAAAAAATAAAAGCAGTTAATAATTTTTTCTGATATTGTATATTATATTGTTAAAACAAAAACATAACAAAATTCTATTACATCTTCCATCAATACATCTAATTACATTGCATAAAGTATAATGTGCTCATGAAATTGACGTTCCTTCATTCCCCCAGCTCCTTTGGTCACCAGTAAAAGAATCATATCCATATTTCTGTATCACAGCTTCCTACGATAAAAAAAACAAAAACAAAAATAATGACCCACCTCAAGTCTCGACCTTGTTAATTTATTGTTGAATAATGAAAATGATCCCCATGGCACGAACATGAGCCACCGTATTGAATATGAATGCTTCAAAAAAAGAAGAGCCCAAATTGGAGTGATCATCAGCTTCTGCCAGTAGAATACTTCCTTTATTATTGTTTTTTAAGAAAAAATGCAAAACATGACTATTATTTTCCACTTTAATAAGAAGCACATGCAAAGCATGCCTAAAAAGCAAGAGTACACACTCATATATTTTAAAATTATTAGATATGATAATTTTAATAAGAACTAGACATTTTCTAGATCCTCAAACCTCTGAACACAACTTTCTACCATCATCTCAACAAATCAAACCTAAGAATGGATGTAGTGAGACCAATGTGAGGTGGAAATCATACGCAAATAAGATTCTGGATCAGGTTAGGTCATTAGGAGTAACCCTATATTTTTATTAGTGTCCATTATATATAACTACATCTACAACATGTATAACTACATGCATTAAAAAATTAATATCCATTCATATCATTCATCTAATTCATACATGTTTTTTTGGATATTGTATGAATCTTTATCATTTTCCCATATATTTTAGGAACTTAAATTTAATTTTTTCAAACTTAAATGTATTTTTATTGTATTTTTATATGTTGTATTAATCATTATGCTTTAATATGTTTATGGTTTGTATTTTTGTTTCATTTAATATCATTTAACTAAGATTGATTTCTAATAAAATGTTCATTTGGTAAAATTCATGTTGTAAATTACAAAACAAATAACAATATGTTTGTGTAATAAATATTATAAAAAGTTTTTAAAATATATATGTGATGTAGTTTCAATTTACAAAGATAAAACTTTAAAAATAAAATTTATTTACAAAATAAAATTTTCACCTCATATTATTCGATAGTTATATTATTATAAATAAATAATGTTTGAAATGTATCTATTAATTACAAAAAAAAACATTGTCAAGTATTCAATTTGAGAAAAAAATTTTAAAATAATTATTTTAAAAAATAAATTCATATATTAATATGGTCATTTATATATTTTGAATAAAATAAAAAAAAATATGTTGTAGAAAAATTTACTAATATATTTATATGGTAATATGTTTTGTTTGAACATAATTAAAGAAATAATTGATTTTTACAAAATATTAAAAACATGTATTTATATGCACTATATATATTTATTTGAATATTAAAGTTTCTAAAAATTTATTAATACCAATAAATAATAGGTAAAAATGTATCATATACATTAATATTTTAAAAAAAAATTATATAGAAAAACAAAAACAATATTATCTATTTATGAACTATATTTTCATTTTTAACATAATTGTAAAAACAAAATAATTTACAAATATGTCAACTTCATTTATTTATATGAGTATAATGATAGTTATTTTAATATAAATTTTAAAAAACAACTATTTGGATAAAATCATAGCTTATATATATAATTCATAATTTCATTTTACACATTAATATGCTTCACACACACCACACATACACACACACACACACAAATAGTTGTTTTAAATATAAATATTTTACAATATTTTATTAATTGTGTACAATATATAATTTTATTTTAATTAAATTTCAAAATCAAAAAATTATAAATACATTTACACACACATGCACACACACACACATATATATATATAATAGTTTCATGTGTAACTTTAAAAATACATAATATATATAGGTATATGTGTGTTTGTGTGGGTGTACAATAGTATATGCATGCATACAAATATATACACCACTTTGAAAATGTAGATACATGTGTGAATATATACAAAAGTACAAAAATTTGTATGCTGATATATAATGTATAGTAATGTATATGGATGTATAAATGTGTGTGTGTAGTAAAGTGTATTTGCACATATATTTATGCATATATATAAATATCAACATTAATTTTGCGAAGAAAATAATTGAGCACATAAATATTAACATGTTCCACAAATTCGTGAGAGTAGAAACAAAAAGTGACATTATTGCAAGATACTATAATCTCCAATCTATAACACTTTGCCTCAAATTTTGATCAGAGTACTACTTGCAATGATAAAGTTCATTCAATACTACATACCATGGAGTTACATTTTAATTCATATTATAATTTGTTCAAATAAAAAAATCTATCAAAATCTTTTACAACAACTCTTTTATCTTCTTTTTCTAGTCTTGATAAGCTATTTTTAATTTTATATGTACATTTCTTATCTAATATCTCTAGTTCAAACTATTGTAATAGTAAAATTCATCATATCAATCTAGGCCTGACATCTTTCTTTTCTATGAGATATTTGATTATAGAATATTTAATATATACTATGACTTTGGTTCCCACTAAATATGATATTAACTTGCCAAAAGAAAAGATTGTTGATACAAGTTCTTTCTCTATGGTGGTGTAATTCAATTGGGCATTTGAGAGCATGTTGTTACCATTGTATATGATAACTATTTATAAATATTTGTATAACTATATAAAACTCTTCAGAATTATATTTACCTATATTTGTAACTAGGTAAAATATTTTTATAACTATTAATAACTATATATAACTATTTTTTTAACTATATAATATTATATAACTATGTGTAATTCTATATAACTATATTTTTAACAAATATATCATATGTTTAATAATTTATAACTATATAATATAAAATTTACTAAATGTATAACTATAAATATGTTATATATAACTATATCTCTAACTAGATACATATTTATAACTATATATGTATTAATATTTATAAATATTTGTATAACTATGTAATACTCTATATAATTAATTATAACTATATTTGTATCTATGTATACATGTATGTATTCATATAATTAAATCTATATATTTATTTATAACTGTGTATATATTATGTATGACTACTTTATCTACTTGTATGAATATATCTATATATAATTATATGTTTTACTATATAACTCTATTTTTAGTTATATATACTATGGGTATAAGAACATATAGAGGTTGACCTCACTCTCTGGTGACTATCTCTTGAGGTATATTGATTTTGTTTCTTTCTCTCATCAGATCTCTTTACTGCCATATGACAAATGGATTGTGATTTAGTGGAAGAAATGGGGTTGATGTTCACAAAGCTATTCACTAGGCTATTGCCAACAAGGAGATGCGGATTTTGATGCTAGGTATTGATGCTGGCGGTAAGACAACCATTCTATATAAGTTGAAGCTTGGTGAAATTATCACAACAATTCCTATTATTGTCTTCGATGTATAGTGTTAAATACAAAAACATAAATTTTACTATGGGATGTTGGGGTCAGGACAAGATTCACCCTTTTTGGAGGGATTACTTCTAAAATACCCAATGTTTCATATTTGTGGTGAACTGCAATGACTAAAATTGTTTTGTTGTAGCCAGAGATGAGTTGCATAGGTTGCTAAACGAGGAAAAGCTTTGAGAGGCAGTTTTGCTGGTGTTTTCCAATAAGCAAGATCTTTTCAATACTATGAATGCAGCTGAAATTAGTGACATGCTAGGACTTCACTCTCTTTCCTAATGGCATTGATACAGTTAGAGCTTCTGTGCTACCTCTGGCGATGGCCTTTATCAGGGTCTTGATTGTCTTTCCAATTACATTGTCAGCAAGTCATAAATAATTTTAGTAGGATGAGACAAACTTTGTTGACATATCTGGATGTGGATCTAATCTTTGACTACTTTGTCCGAGTTTTGTTCTGTTATGTAGATGACATCATCTTTTCTAGGGGATTCAAATTATATTTATATTTATATATTGCACGCCTGAAATACAAGACTCATTTACTTTGCACTAATCTATTATAAGCCGAACTTGTTATTTTCTGTTTTGTGTCTTTTTGCCATTGGATCCCAAAGGTATAAAAACATATAACTATAGATAAGTGTCTTTGACTAAATGCATAAACTATAAAATTATATACATAACTAAAATTAAAAATATATAATTAACAACATATTAATATATTTTTATATACTAAAATATAAAAATGTATATTAAATATATGTTGTTAATTATATATTTTTAATTTTAGTTATGTATATAATTTTATAGTTATGCATTTAGTCAAAGACACTTATCTATAGTTATATGTTTTTATACCTTTGGGATCCAATGGCAAAAAGACACAAACAGAAAATAAACAAGTTCGGCTTATAATAGATTAGTGCAAAGTAAATGAGGTCTTGTATTTCAGGCGTGCAAATATATAATATTAAATATAATTTGAATCACCCTAGAAATAGATGATGTCATCTACATAACAGAACAAAACTCGGACAAAGTAGTCAAAGATAGATCCACATCCAGATATGTCAACAAGTTTGTCTCATCCTACTAAAATTATTTATGACTTGCTGACAATGTAATTGGAAAGACAATCAAGACCCTGATAAAGGCCATCGCCAGAGGTAGCACAGAAGCTCTAACTGTATCAATGCCATTAGGAAAGAGAGTGAAGTCCTAGCATGTCACTAATTTCAGCTGCCTTCATAGTATTGAAAAGATCTTGCTTATTGGAAAACACCAGCAAAACTGCCTCTCAAAGCTTTTCCTCGTTTAGCAACCTATGCAACTCATCTCTGGCTACAACAAAACAATTTAGTCATTGCAGTTCACCACAAATATGAAACATTGGGTATTTAGAAGTAATCCTCCAAAAAGGGTGAATCTTGTCCTGACCCCTAACATCCCACATAGTAAAATTTATGTTTTTGTATTTAACACTATACATCGAAGACAATAATAGGAATTGTTGTGATAATTTCACCAAGCTTCAACTTATATAGAATGGTTGTCTTACCGCCAGCATCAATACCTAGCATCAAATCCGCATCTCCTTGTTGGCAATAGCCTAGTGAATAGCTTGTGAACATCAACCCATTTCTTCACTAAATCACAATCCATTTGTCATTATGGCAGTAAAGAGATTTGATGAGAGAAAGAACAAAATCAATATACCTCAAGAGATAGTCACCAGAGAGTGAGGTCAACCTCTATATGTTCTTATACCCATAGTATATATAACTAAAAATAGAGTTATATAGTAAAACATATAATTATATATAGATATATTCATACAAGTAGATAAAAGTAGTCATACATAAATATATACACAGTTATAAATAAATATATAGATTTAATTATATGAATACATACATGTATACATAGATACAAATATAGTTATAATTAATTATATAGAGTATTACATAGTTATACAAATATTTATAATATTAATACATATAGTTATAAATATGTATCTAGTTAGAGATATAGTTATATATAACATATTTATAGTTATACATTTAGTAAATTTTATATTATATATAGTTATAAATTATTAAACATATGATATATTTGTTAAAAATATAGTTATATAGAATTACACATAGTTATATAATATTATATAGTTAAAAAATAGTTATATATAGTTATTAATATAGTTATAAAATATTTTACCTAGTTACAAATATAGGTAAATATAATTCTGAAGAGTTTTATATAGTTATACAAATATTTATAAATAGTTATCATATACAATGGTAACAACATGCTCTCAAATGCCCAATTGAATTACACCACCATAGAGAAAGAACTTGTATCAACAATCTTTTCTTTTGGCAAGTTAATATCATATTTAGTGGGAACCAAAGTCATAGTATATATTAAATATTCTATAATCAAATATCTCATAGAAAAGAAAGATGTCAGGCCTAGATTGATATGATGAATTTTACTATTACAATAGTTTGAACTAGAGATATTAGATAAGAAATGTACATATAATCAAAATTAAAAATAGCTTATCAAGACTAGAAAAAGAAGATAAAGAGTTGTTGTAAAAGATTTTTGATAGATTTTTTTATTTGAACAAATTATAATATTGAATTAAATGTAACTCCATGGTATGTAGTATTGAATGAACTTTATCATTGCAAGTAGTACTCTGATCAAAATTTGAGGCAAAGTGTTATAGATTGGAGATTATAGTATCTTGCAATAATGTCACTTTTTGTTTCTACTCTCACGAATTTGTGGAACATGTTAATATTTATGTGCTTAATTATTTTTCTTCGCAAAATTAATGTTGATATTTATATATATATGCATAAATATATATGTGCAAATACACTTTACTACACACACACATTTATACATCCATATACATTACTATACATTATATATCAGCATACAAATTTTTGTACTTTTGTATATATTCACACATGTATCTACATTTTCAAAGTGGTGTGTATATATTTGTATGCATGCATATACTATTGTACACCCACACAAACATACACATATACCTATATATATTATGTATTTTTAAAGTTACACATGAAACTATTATATATATATATGTGTGTGTGTGTGTGCATGTGTGTGTAAATGTATTTATAATTTTTTGATTTTGAAAATTTAATTAAAATAAAATTATATATTGTACACAATTAATAAAATATTGTAAAATATTTATATTTAAAACAACTATTTGTGTGTGTGTGTGTGTGTACATGTGTGTGTGTGTGTGAAGCATATTAATGTGTAAAATGAAATTATGAATTATATATATAAGCTATGATTTTATCCAAATAGTTGTTTTTTAAAATTTATATTAAAATAACTATCATTATACTCATATAAATAAATGAAGTTGACATATTTGTAAATTATTTTGTTTTTACAATTATGTTAAAAATGAAAATATAGTTCATAAATAGATAATATTGTTTTTGTTTTTCTATATAATTTTTTTATTAAAATATTAATGTATATGATACATTTTTACCTATTATTTATTGGTATTAATAAATTTTTAGAAACTTTAATATTCAAATAAATATAATATAGTGCATATAAATACATGTTTTAATATTTTGTAAAAAATCAATTATTTCTTTAATTATGTTCAAACAAAACATATTACCATATAAATATATTAGTAAATTTTTCTACAACATATTATTTTTTTTATTTTATTCAAAATATATAAATGACCATATTAATATATGAATTATTTTTTAAAATAATTATTTTAAAATTTTTTTCTCAAATTGAATACTTGACAATGTTTTTTTTTGTAATTAATAGATACATTTCAAACATTATTTATTTATAATAAATATAACTATCGAATAATATGAGGTGAAAATTTTATTTTGTAAATAAATTTTATTTTTAAAGTTTTATCTTTGTAAATTGAAACTACATCACATATATATTTTAAAAACTTTTTATAATATTTATTACACAAACATATTGTTATTTGTTTTGTAATTTACAACATGAATTTTACCAAATGAACATTTTATTAGAAATCAATCTTAGTTAAATGATATTAAATGAAACAAAAATACAAACCATAAACATATTAAAGCATAATGATTAATACAAACATATAAAAATACAATAAAAATACATTTAAGTTTGAAAAAATTAATTTAAGTTCCTAAAATATATGGGAAAATGATAAAGATTCATACAATATCCAAAAAAACATGTATGAATTAGATGAATGATATGAATGGATATTAATTTTTTAATGCATGTAGTTATACATGTTGTAGATGTAGTTATATATAATGGACACTAATAAAAATATAGGGTTACTCCTAATGACCTAACCTGATCCAGAATCTTATTTGCGTATGATTTCCACCTCACATTGGTCTCACTACATCCATTCTTAGGTTTGATTTGTTGAGATGATGGTAGAAAGTTGTGTTCAGAGGTTTGAGGATCTAGAAAATGTCTAGTTCTTATTAAAATTATCATATCTAATAATTTTAAAATATATGAGTGTGTACTCTTGCTTTTTAGGCATGCTTTGCATGTGCTTCTTATTAAAGTGGAAAATAATAGTCATGTTTTGCATTTTTTTCTTAAAAAAACAATAATTAAAGGAAGTATTCTACTGGCAGAAGCTGATGATCACTCCAATTTGGGCTCTTCTTTTTTTGAAGCATTCATATTCAATACGGTGGCTCATGTTCGTGCCATGGTGGATCATTTTCATTATTCAACAATAAATTAACAAGGTCGAGACTTGAGGTGGGTCATTATTTTTTGTTTTTGTTTTTTTTATCGTAGGAAGCTGTGATACAGAAATATGGATATGATTCTTTTACTGGTGACCAAAGGAGCTGGGGGAATGAAAGGAACGTCAATTTCATGAGCACATTATACTTTATGCAATGTAATTAGATGTATTGATGAAGAAGATGTAATAGAATTTTGTTATGTTTTTGTTTTAACAATATAATATACAATATCAGAAAAAATTATTAACTGCTTTTATTTTTTGTTAATTATAAATTATGGTTTATAGTTTATGTTTTTATTTAATTTAATATAAAAACATAAAATATGTAATCAATTTTTTTGTAAAAAAATAAAATAGTAAAAATAATTTTAGAATGAAGATAGCTAACGATTTTTCCCTCGCTAATTTAGCTAGGGGATTTTTTGTAAATCTAAAATTCGATCAAAATTAGCAAAGGAAAAAATAAATTTAGCTAAGGAATTTTATGTCGTTAAAAATTTTTTGATAGAGAATTTTTCGAACATTAATTTTTTGAGATGAGGACTTTAGTTTTGGAAAACTTCGGTCATTAATCCATCCTTATTCTATTTTAGCAACAGAAAAATCCTATTTAGCTAGAGAATTTTTCCAAGTTATTTGAAATTTTTTTGTAATGATATATATTTGTCTATCTACCTAATAGTATATCTGTAAATCTATTATCTAACTGTCTGTCTATCTTTCTATATGCCTATATATCTACATATCTATATATCTATATAAAAATCTATTTTTCTATTTGACTATCTACCTATATATCATTTTATCTATTTATCTATCTATGTATCTATCTACCTGTCTGTATGTCTAACTAACTATCTATCTGTCAATCTATCTTTCTACCTATCTATGTATTTCTCTCTCTATTTTCCTAATTCTCTATCTATTTAACTATGTATCTCTCTTCATGTCTATCTATATATCTGTCTATTTGTTTATTTGTCTATTTGTCTGAATCTCTAATTACCTATTTTTATATCTTTGTAATTGTCTAACTATATATATTTCTATCTGTATATCTTTCTAACTATCTAATTTTGTTTCGGTCATTAGTCTTTTAGTTAATATATATATATATATATATATTTATTTATTTATTTATCTACGTATCTATCTATTTGTCTATCTATCTACCTATCTATCTGTCTACCTATTTCTCTATCTATTTGCATATTTCTACATGTCTATCAATCTATTTGTCTATATATCTATTTTACTAACTATCTAAGAATTTAACTATCAATCGAACTATAACTCTATTAGTTTCTCTATTTATCTATCATTATATCTATCTTCCTATCTATCTATCTATCTGTTTGTCTGTCTATCTATCTATTTATCATTATGGCTATCTATCTATCTATCTATATATCTATCTTTTGGTTATTGATCGATTGATCTATCTATCTATATATATTACTATTTGTCTATACGTATATCTGCATTTATATCCATCTCCCTATCTACTTATTTTTTTATCAAACTAACTTTATTATTTCTATTTGTCTATCTATCTTTCTATCTATCTCTTTCTCTTTCTATTAGTCTATTTATCTTTCTATCTATCTATCTATTTATCTATTTCTCTGTCTATATGTCTATAATTATATTTGTTTATCTATCTATCAACATATCTTTCTATTTGCCAATATGTATAGCTATCTATTTATCTTTCTATCAAATATATCTATTTGTATAACTATCTAACTCTCTAACTCTAACTATTAATCAGACTATTAGTATATCAGTCATTATATTTAACTTTCTATGAATCTACATATCTATCTAGCTATCTATCAATTTATCTATCAGACTATCTATCTATCTATCTGTCAATCTATTTATCTATCTTTCTGCCTATCTACTTATCAGCCTATTTATTTATCTCTCTATCTTTCTATATATCTATTTGTGTATCTAACTATCTACCTTTTATCTATCTTTTATCAGGCAATTTGTCTATATATCTATCTATCTGTCTAACTATATATCTATCTATATAACTATCTCTATCTATTTATCTATATAACTATCTCTATCTATGTATTTGTCTATGTGATTATCTAGTTATCTGTCTATTTGTCTATTTGGAATTCTATCTATCTGTTAATTTATATATCTATCTATCTATCTAAATGTCTATCTTACTATCTATCGATCTATTTATTAATTTATCTATTCATCTATCAATCGATCTCTCTATAAGTATATCTTTTTATCTGTCTATCTTCCCATTTATCTATCTATATATATGTCTATATGATTATCTATCTATCTATCTATCTATCTATCTTTCAATCTATATATCAGACTATATGTCTATATATATATATATATACATATGTCAAACTATCTATATCTTTATCTGCTTATTCTTCAATCTACTTTTTTGTCTAACTATATATATGTTTATTTGTCATTCTATAAATCTATCTATCTGTCTATTTTTTTAAAAGTCTATCTATCTATCTAGCTGTCTATATGTTAATATGTCTAACTTTCTAATTATATATCTATTTGTGTATATATATATATATATATACTAATATATATAGTCTTTTCTATTTGTCTATCAATAATTTTTTCTATTTGTCTATTGTTTATATATCTATCTATTTATCACTTTATCTATCTATCTCTCTATCTGTCTGCCTATCTATCTACCCATCTATCTCTCTACCTATCTCTATATCTATTTGTGTTTTTATCTGTGTCTATCTGTCTATCTGTCTATATATTTATTTTCCCAAACTATATAATAATTAACTATTAATAGAACTATCAGTCGATTAGTAAATCTATGTATCTATTTATCTATCCATATATATATCTCCTATCAATATATCCATCTATTTGTCTATCTATCTATCTATCTATTTGTCTATCTATATATCTGCAATTCTACTCATCTACCTATCTACATTTTTGTTGATCAGTCTATCTTTCTATTTATCTATCGATCTATTAATCTAATCTATATATTCATATTTCTATCAGTCAATTGTCATTCTATGTATCTATCTATCTATCTATATGTCTATCATTATATTTGTCTATGTGTGTATCAATCAATCAATCTATTTTTCTATCTCTATGGCTATTTATCTATCTTTTTATCTATTTTTCAATATATCTATTTGTCCAACTATATATCTATCTAACTTTATAACTATCAATCAAACTATCTGTCTATCTATCTATCTGTTTATAATACTCTAATTCTATCTATCTATCTATCTTTGTATCTTTCTTTTATTAGGATATTTGTCTATCTATCTATCTATCAATCTATCTTTCTATCTATCTTTCTATTTGTTCATCTATATATGTCTATTGATCTAACTAACTATCTATTTATCTATCTAACTAATTATAACTCTATTTTTCAATTTGGATATCTATGTATCTGCCAATTTATATATACCTATCAATCAATCTATCTATCTATTGTATATCCTGCTATCTATCAATCTATCTATTTGTCTAACTATTTATTTATCTAACTATCTATTTATCAATTAATCAATCTATCTGGCTAACTGTCTATCATCCCATTTATCAATCAGATTATTTATTTATCTAACTATCTATCTATCTATTTGACTATATGTCTATATACAGATATATATGTTAAACTATGTATATTTTTATCTGCTTATCTTCATATTTACTTTTTTGACTATCTATGTATATGTTTTACTATCAATCTATAAATCAATTTTTATATCTATATATTTAATAGTCTATCTATCTATCTATCTAGCTATCTATATGTTAATATGTCTAACTATCTAATTATGAATCTATTTTTTGATAAATCTATTTACCTATTTATCTATTAATCTGTCAATCAATCTATTTGTCTATGTGTCTATCTATTATTCTATCTATCTTTCTATCTATCTATCTACTATCTATTTATTTGTCTATTTTTGTATCTATTTATTTGTCTATCTACATATCTATCTATCTATCTATATATCAATTTGTCTCTTTGTTTATTTTTTTATCTATCTATATATCTGTTTATCTTTTTATTTTTATATCTGTGCGTGTGTATCTATCTTTCTATATGTCTGTTTATCGATCTGTCTGTATGTATATTTATATATGTGTCTATGTATATAACAGTCTATCTATCTATCTATATATCTATTTAAGTTTCTATCAATCTAACTATATATCTTTATATCGATCTATCTGTCTATTTATCTATCTTTATATTTGTTTATCCATCTATCCGTCTATCGATCTATATGTATATTTGTTTATCTATGTATCTATCTATATATCTATCTATAAGTGTATTTATCTATCTATGTATCTATGTATCTATCTGTCTATCTATCTATATATCTATATGATTATCTATTTATCTCTAACTTTCAATTTGTCTATCTTTCTATCTGTCAATTTATATATTTTTTTTATCTATATATATGACTATTTCTCTCTTAGTTTTTCTATCTATCTCTCTATCTCACTATCTTACTATTTGTCTATTTGTATATCTTACTATCTTTTGATATATCTATCTATCTATTTATCTATATATTTATCTATTTATCAGTCTTTCTATTTATTTATGTATTTGTTTATATGTATACCTATATATATGAGTATCTATTAATATGGTTTTCTATCTATATGTATCAATCTATCTGTCTATCTATGTGTCTATCTATCAATCTATCTATTTGTAAAATATCCATTTGTCTGTCTATCTATCGATATATCTATCTATTTATCTATCTGTGTATCTCTCTAAATAACTATTTGTCTATCCCTCTAGCTATCTTTCTTTTATCATTCTATCTTTTTATATGTTTAACTATTTATCTATCTATCAATATATCTCTCTTTATGTATATTGTTTAGCAATCTATCAACATTTTGGTTTATCTATCAATCTGTATATTTATCTATCTATCTATCTATTTATCTAGCTATCTGACAATATGTGTATTTATATATCTATCTATCTATTTATATTTTTATTTATCTACCATTCTGACTATTTTTATCTATCTATCTGTATATATGGCTATTTATTTATCTGTCTATCTGTCTCTCTTAGTATCTATCAATCTATCTATGTCTTTGTGACTATGTGTCTAGGTGTCTATGTATATATGTCTCTATGTGTCTAAATGTGTATGTGTCTATGAGTCTATGTGTCTATTTCTCTATGGGTCTAGGTGTCTATATGTCTATGTATATATCTACCTATGTATATATCTACCTATATATATATATATATATATATATATATATATATCTGCCTATCAAACTTTCTACATATATATTAATCTATCTATCTATCTTTTATCTATTTATTTGTGGCTCATATATTTGTATATGTTTCTATTTATCTTTCTATCTATTTTCCTACCTGAATATCTATTTATTTTTCATTTTATCCATTTTTCTACATGTCTATCTAATTATCATTATATCTATCTATCAGTCTATCTATCTATCAATTAGTCTATCTATCTATCTATCTATCTGTATGTATGTCTTTCTTTCTATCACTCTATTCATCTATTAGACTATCAGTCTATCTATCTATTTGATTAACGATTAAATGTCAATATCTCTAACTATCTAGCTGTCTATCTATCTATTTATCTTTCTATTTGTCAATCTATATCAAAGTATATTTTTCTATCAATCTTTTAGTATATAATTCTATTAGTATATGTGTCTATCTATTTATTTGTTTATCTATCAATCAATCTATCGAGCTATCTAAAAGTCTACTTGTCTATCTGTCTACCTATCTATATATCTATCTATCTAACTATATTTCTTTCAATCACTCTATTCATATATTAGACTATTAGTCTATTTATCCATTTGTCTAGCTATCTAAGTGTATATCTCTAACTATCTATCTGTCTATCTATCTATTTATCTGTCTATATATCTATCTATCTATCTATCTCAAAGTATATTTCTCTAACAATCTTTTAATATATATTTCTATTAGTATACGTGTCTATCTATTTATCTCTCTATCTATCAATTAATCTATCTGTCTACCTGTCTATCTGTCTAATAGTCTACTTGTCTATCTGTATACCTTTTATCATCTATCATCTTCTATCTATCTATCTTTATCACTATCTATATATCTTTCTGTATTTATCTATCAATCATTCTATCTATCTATGTATATGTATCTATCTATCAATCTATCAATATATATGGTAT
>JAREIK010002178.1:855631-872375 GCA_029783825.1 Sapria himalayana | reverse complement strand
ATATATTTTAATTAATATTTATATAATTAATAATAGTTTATTAATTTAATTTTTGATCATTATTATACTATCTATCATTAAAAGTTTTTATATTGAATTCATATGATATATAATTAGTAAGATTAATATAATTATACATGGTATTCACATTTCAAAAAATTTTAAAAATTATTTTATTTTTAAAGGTTATAACCTTTGAAAATCAGATAAAATCAAAAAATTTTATTTGTTAATTTTATTATATAAATACAAACTATAAACCACTAAATGCCTAAAAACATAAATTTTTAAACTCCTAAAAGACAAAACCCCTAAATTAACAATCCATTAAACTGGTATACCATATATAATAAATTATAAATCTCATTTTAATTTGTATTCATTATAATTTTAAATATTCATATTAATTATTTATTAGTTTGTTTTTTATAGAAATATTAATTGCAAAATAAATAAAGACTAAGACAAATATAATTTTAATAATTTATTTTTAATCAAAAAAAATATAAGCTTATAAAAAGAATTAAAAATTAAAAAACAAAAAATTATCATTTAGTAATATATTTTACTTTGATTTTGAATCATTATAGGTTTTGCATTTATATTTTAATTGCTATCAATCTTATTAATACTAGTTTATTAATTTATTTTTTGATTATTATTATATTATCTATCAATAAAATTACTTATATTGAATTTAAATGTTTTATAATTATTAAGATTATTATAACTAAATATTATATTTACATTTGAAAAAAATTTAAAAATTATTATATTTTCAAAGGTTCTAAACTTCAAAAATGATAAAAAATCACAAAAATAATTTTTTTATTATTTTATTATTTAAATAAAACTTATAATCCACTAAATGCCTAATCATTTAATATCTAGACTTTTTTACCCCAAAAGCCTCTAGATACTTAAAGCATTAAACCTATATAACCTAAATAATAAATAATAAATTTCATTTTTATGTGTATTCATTATAATTTTAAATATTCATTTTAATTATTTATCAATTTATTTTTATAGAAATATTATTTAAAAAATAAATTATTAGTGAGATAGATATAATTTAAATAATTTATTTTTCATCAAAAAATATATATGCTTATAAAATGTGGCAAAATTTTTAAAATAAAAAATTATTATTTAGTAATATATCTTATTTTGATTTTGAATCATTTTAGATTCTACAATTATATTTTAATTTATATCATTCTTATTAATACTAGTTTATTAATTTATTTATTGATCATTATTATAATATCTATTAATAAAATTATTTATATTTAGTTTACATTATCTGTAATTATTAAGATTATTATAACTAAATATTATATTCACAATTAAAAATATTTAAAATTAATATATTTCAAAGGTTACAACCTTCAAAAATTAAAAAAATTCAAAAAATTAAATTTTTTGTTTTTTAATTCTTTAGATAATAACCATAAATCACTAAAGGTACACATGGTAGTCATGAAAATTAAATTAATTTATATTTTTAATTAAAAAAATTAAAAAAATGTAATTATTATATTAAATTTTAATTTAATATAATAATTAAAAATATTATATTAACTTTATATTTTTTTCACTTGTATATAGTCATTTAAATTTAATATATCACTAAATATTGATGGCATTGCCCAATTTTAATTCTTTAGATAATAGCTCATCAATAAGGTGTTATATGAAAATAATCAACTTGTCTTTTAGGTTACTTGGTCTAGACATGAAAACACACAAATATTTATACTCATATTTCATGCATATCCATGATGATAAATTATATGGTGTACCAATCACTTGCCATGAAGAGTATTGTTGCTATTTTTGTCCAAATAGCTAAAATTTATATGTGCATTACCCTAATCTAATATTTGACTTTCATCTATATAGGATAGATGAATATAATCAAAATATTTCTAAGATGGAGAATCTGAGAAATTTTGCAACATGTCTTCTTCAGTAGTATGTTTTTTGTGTCAACTCATGTATTCTTCAATAGTATGTTTTTTTTTGCCAACTCATGTCTTTAGTAGTGGCTTCATATATGTAAATAATTTTTCCATATAAAGAATAAATAGAAAGTGATGCCTCTTCACTATCTTCGCCCTAATAAATCATATAGAAATTAATTGAAGCAATGTATTTTTTTTACAGACAAGCTCAAACCACGTATTAACTTCTTTGTATTTTAAAAGTTATCTATCATGACATTATTCTTTAGTAATAATTCAGATAATAACTTACAAATTTCATCAAAAAACCTTCCTTAAAATTAATGATTTGTCTTTATTTTTCAAAATTTTGGTCACCACATACCACTTTGAGTGGCCATATAAATTACATTGCCAAACTTCTTCTTCTGATACTTTGATCATTTTATAAAATTCTATTGTTATTAATTTTGGGATATCATCAATGATATCCAGATTGAAGGAAGGACCAATAATATGCAATAATATGGCTTCACATACTTTGTTGGGATTGACATATTTTATTGTAACATATTAATAAACACTTTTATGTATATAATATTATTATTTATGGCACAACTATTTCTTCATGTTAATACCAAATATAGTAGTCTCCAACAAATCCATTTTTTGTAAGATGATATCATATGGTATCCACATCTTGAAAATTCTAATTGTGATATTTTTGATTATTACATGGGCATCTTATTTTTATTCCATCATTAATTAATAGTACTTTTCAACAAAGCCAACAAACTCCTCAATCCCTGCTACAAACTCATTAGTCAAAAACCTATCTCTTACTTTAACATTCATCCTTTCACGATCAGATTATATAATATTTTTAGTTTTTATTACATATAATACTAGCATATATTGAATAATAATAATGTGGATAATGATTTATTTGTAATAAAGTTGTATTAACTTATTTATGATATTACATAAATGTAATAACATCCTCAATAGGTAAATTTGCATTTATATGAGTTGATGGGGGTTGCATTAGACTCTTAGAATTTAGCAAAAGCTTTAAGTTATATTTTTCACATATACACAAAATAATATATTTTATATTTATATTTTGAAAATAAAATCACAAAAATAAAGCAACATAAAATCAAAACATATTCATACATGTTAAAGCCATTAATTATATATACTTTTGGAAAAAATAAAAAAAATTAATATCACATAAAAGTATTTCTATCCTCACCTTGCATGGACATGGAATTGAGGGGAATATTCATTTTTCTAATATTTAGTCAGTTGAAACTCACATACCAATATTGTCTACAAATATATTTAAGTATAACAAAATAAATTCATCAAAAACTTTATATATATTGTTAACAAATATCTTGAATAAAATTCACATATGTAATACCCAAATGAAAAGTACACCGTAATAATATATATATATATATAATACTATTCACATATATAACACCCAAATAAAAAGTGGACTGTTGAAACAAATATATATATATATATACATTTTATAATATATAGAATAAAATTCACATATGTGACACCCAAATGTAAAGTAAACTATAATAACAAATATATATATATATATATATATTATTTATAAACAACACAATTATATTTTTACATAGAGGTGTCAAATGGGTCAGGTGACCTAGGCACGACCCAAGGCCCAGCCCTATTTAGTAGTGCCTAGCCCGGCATGCAAGGTCTTGGAATTGTGCCTCATGTCGAGTTAGGCTGCCCCTTGGCATGGTTCATACCATGCTGAGCCAACATAAACTGTGCCTTGTGTCGGGTCTGGCACGACTCATGTTCATGGGCCCGATGCCATTGTAAATTGGCCCAGGCGACCGCCCGATTGTCGGGTGATAAAATTCTGGTCATTTTAGTTTTTATTAATTCGATCGCCCCAATATGTTGCAGTCCATTTTTTTTTTAAATGTGGTTATATGGTTGATTTTAACTGGTTATCCACGTATAATTTTATTTTACACACGGCACGACTGACATGATAGTGCCCACATTGTCGTGCTAGGCTGATAGAATGCGCACTACATGGTGGCTCGATTGGACCAAGAAAAAATGGACTATTTTGACCCCTCTAATTATAAATAACAAGTTGAATTTATTTGGGAGCGAAGAAGAAAAAGAAATTGATAAAAAATGCCAAAAAAATATCTATTCAATGTGAAAGTCAAGAGAATAATAAGTAGATGACAAAAATCAAATTTTTTTCAAAAACTTTTAGGTTTTCGATCGAATCATATGATGATATGTCCGTGCATTTTCAAAATGCCAACTAGCTTTACATTCTTTTAATTGATATTTTTATTTTGACAATCATATGTGTATGTGTCCATGATGGATTGTGTATACCCCTATAAAGACCATGTTTTTTTTAATTATTGTATTCAGTTGTTACAAATTATGGTGTGTATGTAATTACGTACATATCTAATATTATTGATATTAGGTATATAAGTTATATTTCACTAAAAATTTGGGATATTCAATATGTGGTAAGTAATTAATGAATAATTGTGAAATGCATACTACTTTGTGATTTCACTAAATAACTTGCTGAGTTAAGATCACGTGATGAAAAAAAGTAAATTGCATACATCTATGAAAGATGAATAGTGACAAAGACAACCACGAAGGAAATCAATGTTGATTAGATGACTGGGGGATCAAAGATTAGTGCTAAACTTGCCCAAACCCTAGAATGAATTTTGAATGGACGAAGTGTTATTCAAAAAAATTTATTAATACCGAATAATGATGAAATAAGTTTTTGTTTCACAAACAATGACGGAATTAAATTTAATCACCAAATTCATCAATGTCAAAACACAATGGAATAACATTCCATTTAAAAAAGAGTGAGGAAATTCAATTCTATCGCTATATTCTAAAATGGAACCTTAATCTATGTCAAAACTAATTGAAATAGAATTCATTTTTGAATTCCATCATAATTTTTAAAGAAGTTATTATTTTTAATAACAAATATATGAAGAAACTATATTTTCCATCACTAAATGTCACGCAACATTATCTGACAACATCCTTGCATGATAGTAGGGATGAAAGGTTAAAGGATTTCAATTTCCATTTATAATTCCGATTCCATTTAATGATAAATTATTCGTGCCTTCGAATAGTGATGGATTATCGTTTCATTTCTAACTTTTGTAGTGATGTTATCATTATATTTGTAATCCATTTCAATTCCATTTATAAGTTTAGAAATGGAATCAGACATCTCTATTTTTCATTTCTATTTCATCATATTCTTATAGTGATATATATTGTATATATAGACATAAAAATATGTAAACATTAACATGCAACTTGTATATATATATATATACTTACACATTATTTGTTGATGTGAAATATATAAGTATATTATGTGAAATGAGATTTGGAATGAACCAAGACTCGATTAATTTTGAGTTTGGTGTAATGACCTCAAACCATTTTAGGTACTTAAATTTTAATTATTTTTGTAAAGTATTTCTATTCAAATAACAAAAATAAAATTATAAATTCCATTTTGTCCACCATTTAAAGTTAATATTTTAAATAAAGAAAGAATTATGTTTTGGTATACCATTTATAAAAACATTAAAAATACTCGAGTTTTAATATTTAAAATATGGTGGACCAAACTCTTAAGTAACTAATTTTTGGTGCACATATTTATAGTAATACGAAAATACCTTTATTATTTAATAAATAACCTAACTACAAATTTCCCACTCTTAAACTAATTTGTTTAGCTCGTTAAGCTCATCAAACTTAATGAATTGTTTCAAATAAGATGGATGATCTAAAGCAATGGTGAACAACTTGTTAAGCTCATTACAAGATTAACGAGCTTCTAGGAGCTCATGGAGCTTCCAGGAGCTCCATCATCGAACTCCATTGAGCTTGATGAGCTCCATCGATGAGCTCGATGGAGCTCTCTCCGGAGAGCTCCATCATTGAAGCTTGATGAAGCTCTCTCTAGGAGCTCCATCATCGAGCTCCATCAAGCTCAATGGAGCTCATTGATGGTAGGCGAGCTCATCGAAGATTGGATAATTCTTCTTGTGCAGACAATGTAGATTGCAAATAAGTGGGATTCATATGCATGAAAGTTTGAAGCTCTTGGTACTCAGATTGATCTCTCCATCCACAATACTAGTTTTGAAAAAGATCCTACCTTTGGCCCCCTCATTGATTCATTTGCACTGATTCTTTTATCAAATCCAACATGTACTAGAGGTGATTACTTTCAAAAAATTGTTGCATCTTCTCAATCGAGCTTGCCATTAATGCTTTTTTTTTCAAAAATTGTTTAAGAAAATGTAGAGAACTTGATGAATAATAATGACTTTGAAGTGGGTCCATATGTATTTCCCAACACTGACTGAGGTGTCCTTGTACCACCCTACACTGAAGACTTTCACCATTGCATGCGTGGGTTGTGGAGTCTCTCATAAGTTAAAGCTATGAAATACATGGAGCTCCTGGAAGCTTGTGCAGAGCTTCCACAAGCTTGTCCAGCTCGTAACGAGCTCATTACGTGCTTGACGAACTCGACGAGCTTGATAATAAAGCTTCTTGAAGCTCCACGAGCTCCTGGAAGTTTGTGTAGAACTTCCATGAGCTCGTTAAGCTCCTTACTAGAGCTCAATAAGCTTAATGAGCTACTAGTTCACCATTGCTTTAGATCATCCATTATTTTTTTTAACAATTTGTTAAGCTCGATGAGCTTAACAAGACATATGAATTAGTTTAAGAATGAATAATTTGTAGTTAGGTTATGTATTTAAAAATAAGAATATTTTCATATTATTATAAATGAGTGGACCAAAAATTAATTGAGTTTTATGCAATATTTTTTAAATATTAAAATTTGGATTTGTTTTTTTCAATTTTTTAATAAATAGTGCACCAAAACATAATAATACCTTAAAATTCAATTTGATTAATTAACAAATAACACCACCATTTTTAATAATTTCTTCAATTATAAAAAAAAGTATTTTGTACGTAAATAATATATTTAAAATAAAAAATCCAAAATTTAATGATAATTTCAAAAATATGCCCAAACTAGTGCGTCTGGAAATAGTGTGGCAATGCCGGCCATTTGTGAATGGCGGCCATTGCCATGTTGTTGATTTTTTAAAATCAAAAGCTGACATTGTGAGTGCCGGCTATTGAAAATACTATGGAGATCCTATGATGCCCATCGCCTCTCGCCACTCGTCCCTCACCCCTCTCTTCCCACCCTCTTCTCCCTCCCTTCTCCAGGAGCTCATTCGTGGAGCTCCGTCGAGCTCCAGTGAGCTCGAAGAGCTACGTTGAGCTCCACGATGGAGCTCTAGTGAGCTCTAGCGAGCTCGACTGAGCTCATCGAGCTCCATGTAGAGCTCGTTGGAGCTCCTCAAGCTCCACATCTAGATCACTGGAGTTCCTCGAGTTCCACTTCGAGCTCTTTGGAGCTCACTGGTGCTCCTTGAGCTCCTCGTCGAGCTCTCTAAAGTTCGGCGAACTCTTTTGTGGAGCTATGTCGAACTCCAGCGAGCTCCATGTGGAGCTCGACAGTGCTCCATGATTGAGCTCACTGGAGCTCCATCGTGGAGCTCGACGAAACTCCTCAAGCTCAACGTCGAGCTACCTAGAGATCATTAGAACTCTTCAAGCTCCATGTCTAGCTCTCTGGAGTCCGACGAGCTCTTTCGTGGAGTACCATCGAGCTCCAGCGAGCTCGAAATGGAGCACGTCGAGCTCGACGAATGAGCTACAGTGAGCTTGGTCGTGGAACTCATCGTGCTTGGCGAAGGAGCTCTTGTGAACTCCGTCTTAGAGCTCGTGGTGATCCGTCGAGCTCCACTTCGAGCTCGAGAAGCTCCAGTGAGCTCTAGCGAGCTCGATGTGGAACTCGATGAGTGAGCCCCTTCGTGGAGCTAGCTAGAGCTCAAGGTGGATGTCGATGGAGCTCCTCGAGCTCCAAGTTGAGCTCGTTGGAGCTCATTAGAGTTAATGTTGAGCTCACTGGAGCTCCTCGAGCTCCATTGTGAAGCTTGACGGAGCCCCACAAAGGAGCTCCTGGAGACCGGTGGGGAGAGAAGGGTGGAAAAGGAGGGGCCAGGGGCAAGGGGAAACGAGCGAGGGTAGAGGTGCAATGGGAGAGGGGCGAGATGAGTGGGGCGAGGGGTGATGAGCGTAATGGGATCTCCATGGTGTTTTCAATAGACATCTTCTGATTTTAAAAAATCAAAAGCGTGGCAATGGCCGCCGTTCACCACGATGAGCATTGCCACGAAGTTTCCATATGCACTAGTTTGTGCATATTTTTGAAACTAGCATTAAATTTTGGATATTTTATTTTAAATACATTATTTCCATGCAAAACTCTAAAAACCATATTAACTTATGGACCCCACACAAGTGTGGCCTTCGCTTGAGAGGACATAACTAATATATTCACCTCCACTCCATATCCCCTATTTTACACGTGGATTTCACCATCCTCACTTTCTGGTCATCTTGCATCAGTTTTCGGCTTTTCACTAAGGTTGAGAGGACATACCTAATATACTCACCTCTCTCTCTCTAGCTCATATCTTGACTAAAATCAGCTCATTAAGCAACACACCAGAATCACATCAAGAAATAAAATTACACCAGCTTCTCTGAACCTTATTAATCATGGCCGTGTATTCTAGCTCAAATTTCTTCACAAGGTGGATTAGCTTAGCACATACCCCTCTTCTGGATTGTCCATCACAACCTTCATCAAAACAGCAAAGTCCCCACATCGTCTATAGTGCGATACCTTTCCACAGAAACTTTTTTCTTGCATATCATTGAGTTCGTCAACCACTTGCTTCTCCACCTCTAAGAGAAGCCCTGCCCCCCATATCATTGAGTTCATCAACCACTGGAAATGGGCAGAATTTGTTAAAATTAATGTTTTTATATTAAGGGGTAAAAATGTAATTTTATAGTGTTGAGTTTTTAGGGTTTGTGTGTGTGTTGTAATAAAAAGGGTGAAAACGTGAAATTGAATCGTAATGGCTGAAAAAGGAAAATGGCTCGAAAGAAAATTAAAAGAAAGAAAAGCCTCTCTTCCTCGTACAAAATCATGATTTCTTCTTATTGATTTCTCCTTAAAACTAAAACAACCCAACATAAGTGGTATCGGAGGAGGTTCAAAGACCAATCTGGTGATTTTTTGTAGTGAATCTTCGAAGCTGTGTGAAGAACAAACAAAATCAATGCAAGGAGAAGCTTGGCCGATGCGAGGAGCCCAAATCATTTTCGATGGATAAGATTATGATTATTGGAGTGTGATGATGAAGACACTCTTGATCTCACAAGATTTGTGGGAATTGGTGGAGAATAAGTATGAAGAAGAACCGAAAGACACACTCTCACCAAATGACCGAAAGGTGTTCGATGAAATGTTAAAGGATTTCAAGAGGAAAGATGCGAAGGCTTTGTTCATTATTCAACAAAGTATCTCTCGTAAATTTTTTCCAAGAATAATTGGAGCAAGAACATCAAAAGAAGCTTGGGATATACTGCAAAATGAGTTTCAAGGGACCGACAAGATGAAGACGGTGAAGCTCTTGATGCTCAAACGAGAGTTTCAAAATCTCAGGATGAAGGAGAAAGATACTCTACATGAGTATTTCTCTAGGGTGATCGAAGTTGTGAACCAAATAAAGAGTTTGAGCGACATCTTGACTGACAAGTCAGTTTGTGAGAAGATATTGATAAGTCTTTCTCCGAAATATGATAATATTGTCGCTATTATTGAAGAAACAAAAGACCTTTCATCACTTAGTGTCCATGACTTGATGGGTTCTCTCGAGATGCATGAACAAAGGATGAATCGACATAGTGAAGCTTCTCTTGAAAGTGCTTTTCAATCAAAAGTGAGTGTAAAAGAAGATTCTACCGGAAGCTCGAGTAAACGAAAATATTTTCGTGGCAATGGAAGTTATGCAAGAGGTCGTGGCCGAGGCGAGGAGGAAGAAACTCTGGCGATTACAAATTTTGTCATCATTGTAAGAAGCCAGGTCACATTGAAGAAAATTGTTATCACAAAAGAAAGCCTCAATGTTATAATTGCAAGAGGTTTGGTCATATAAAAAGGGATTGTCGAGATATAAGTAGAGAACAGGCCAATTATATCGAGGAGGAAAGGAAGTGTGAAAGTGATGGAACCACATTCTATGCATGTCAAACGACCGTCGGGAAAAATGACAATGAGTGGTATGTTGATAGTGGGGGTAGCAATCACATGACCGGAGACGAGTCGGTTTTCTGCAAACTCGACAAGAGCGACACAACCCGAATCACAATGAGTAATGGTACCGTAATAAAATCAAATGGGAAAGGTACAATTGCCGTAGCCTCAAAGAAAGGTAGATTGTTGATTCATGATGTGTTGTTTGTTCCGGACTTAGCTCAAAATTTGCTAAGTGTCGGACAACTTATGGTAAGTGGTCATGCACTTCACTTCAATTACGATTCTTGCAAGATTTTTGACAAGGAAGAAAATAACAGAGAATTAATGGCCATTGTCAAGATAGAGAGGAATAGAAATTTTCTTCTTACTCTCAAACCCGCAAGTGGGTTATCGTTGAAAGTCAACATGGAAGATCTCTCATGGCTATGACATAAACGGTTAGGTCATGTGAACTTTGAGAGCTTGAAGTTGATGAGTAAGAGAAACATGGTATATGGTTTACCAAATATTGAAGGTAAACATGATATTTGTGAGGCGTGTGCTCTCGGTAAAATCCATCGAGAGATATTTCCTAAAGAGAAAGCCTGGAGAGCAAAGGTACCATTGGAGCTTATTCACACTGACATTTGTGGTCCGATGTCGACTAATTCTCACGGAGAAAATCGATACTTTATCACTTTCATAGATGACTTCTCAAGAATGTGTTGGGTCTACTTTTTGAGACAAAAATCGGAAGCATTGTCTGTCTTCAAGAAGTTTCAAAGAATGGCTGAGAGACATAATGGCAAATTGATTAAAAGGCTAAGAAGTGATAGATGTAGAGAATACAACTCAAAAGAGTTTGGAAAATTTTGCGAAGATATTGGGCTTGAAAGGCAATTGACAACGAGTTTTATGCCAGAGCAAAATGGCATTGCTGAAAGAAAGAATCGCACAATTGTCGAGATGGCGAGGACAATAATGAATGCAATAGGGTTACCATTGACCTTCTGGGCTGAAGCAACTTATACAACGGTTTATTTGTTGAACCGATGCCCGACAAAGGCGGTTGAAAACAAAACACCATTCGAGGCATGGACCGGTGGTAGAAAACCGTCGGTGAATCATTTAAAAGTGTTTGGATCCATTTTCTATGCTCATGTCCCGAAAGAAATAAGAAACAAGCTAGAAGATAAAGGTGAGAAATGTGTTTTCGTCGGCTGTAGCACTAAGTCGAAGGGATATCGACTTTTTAGCCTGAAGAAGAACAAAGTGATGTAAAGTTGGGATGTGATTTACAATGAAAAAGAACAATGAGATAGGAAAGAGAAAGACGTTGAGAATATGTCAATGCCAGTTTACGAAGAGGATCCGAGGGAGGAATCGAGTGGAGCCAATGAAGATGGAATGGAAGAAAATGAACATCAACAATCTCCAACAACACAACCAGGATCGAGTTCATCAACACGGAACTCTACTCCAGTAAAAATGAGAAGTTTGAGTGATGTATATGCTCAGTGCAATTTTTGTGTAGTTGAACCCGAGAGCTTTGAACAGGCTATTCAAGAAGAGGTCTGGGTGGATGCAATGGAAGAGAAAATAAACATGATTAAAAAAAATGAAACTTGGGAGTTGTTTGAGAAGCCCAAAGAAAAAGATGTGGTTGGGTTGAAGTGGATTTATAAGACGAAAATGAACCCCGATGGTTCCGTTCAAAAATGCAAAGCAAGATTGGTTGCAAAAGGGTATTCTCAACAACCAGGAGTTGATTATAATGAGACATTTGCACCCGTTGCGAGGCATGAGACAATAAGAATGTTGATTGCATTAGCCACACACAAAGGGTGGAAGCTCCACCAACTTGATGTGAAATCAGCTTTCTTGAATGATGTTCTCAAAGAAGAGGTGTATGTGGTACAACCACAAGGGTTCGAAGTTGAAGGTGAAGAAGGAAAAGTGGACAAGCTGAAGAAAGCATTGTACGGGTTGAAACAAGCACCTCGTGCTTGGTATGGAAATATCGATGGGTACTTCACCGAACGAGGCTTTATCAGGAGCCCTAGCGAGCCGACACTCTACATCAAACATGGAGAATCCGGTATGCTCATTGTCTCTCTGTATGTTGATGACTTGATTTTTACTGGGAGTGATAAAAAAATGATGCATGAATTCAAAACTGATATGATGAAGAAATATGAGATGAATGATTTGGGTTTGTTGCATTACTTCTTGGGCATTGAAATTGATCAAAGTGAATAAGGTATTTTTATTTGTCAAAAGAAGTATGCCGAAAATATTCTCTCAAAATTCAAAATGGAGAATAGTAATCACGTGATGACTTCGTTAGTGGTGAATGAGTAGTTGGTGAAAGACGATGGTAGTGGTGATGCTGATGCGGTACAATATAGAAGTTTGGTTGGGATGTTACTATACCTTACCACTACAAGACCCGATATCATGTATGCTACGGGTCTATTATCTCGATTTATGCACCGACCGAGCAAGATTCATCTTGGGGTTGGAAAAAGATTGTTGTAATATATAAGAGGGACCATGGAGTATGGTCTCATGTTTGAAAGAAATGGAAGAGAAGATATTGAGTTGTTTGGTTTTTGTGATAGCGATTGGGCTGGAAGTATGGATGACATGAAGAGTACGTCCAGATATTGTTTTTCGCTCGGTACGGGTATTTTCTCATGGGTGTCGAAGAAGCAAGAAAGAGTTGCACATTCCTCCACCGAAGCCGAATACGTATCGGCAAGCGAAGCAACCAAACAAGTGGTTTGGTTACGGAAGATTTTAGAAGACATGGGGGAGAAACAAGACATGACAACAGTTCTCTTTTGCGACAGCAAATCAACAATTGCTATGTCAAAGAATTCGGTATTCCATAACCGAACAAAACATATCAACCTCAAGCATTACTACATTCGAGAAGTAGTGGATGATGAAGAAGTGATGATCAAACATGTGAAGACTGATGATCAACTAGCGGACATCTTCACGAATGCACTTCCTTGTGACAAGTTTGTCTATTTGCGAGACTTGTTGGGAATGGCCAACAAAAACATTAAGGGGGAGTGTTTAAATTAATGTTTTTATATTAAGGGGTAAAAATATAATTTTATAGTGTTAAGAGTTTTTAGGGTTTGTGTGTGTGTTGTAATTAAAAGGGTAAAAACATGAAATTGAATCGTAACGACTGAAAAAGGAAATCGGCTCAAAGAAAATTAAAAGAAAGAAAAGCCTCTCTTCCTCTTACAAAATCGTGATTTCTTCTTATTGATTTCTCCTTAAAACTAAAACAACCCAACAGAATCAACATGGTGAAGAACCTGATTACGAAGAGGCTCTTGGTACAACCCTAGATTTAGGGTTGCCTAGCTTTAGTGCAGCAGAAATGGCTTCTTTGTTGGCTTCTTATTCTGCTATTAATATGAAAAATAAAGATGAAAATGGTGATAATTCTAAAAGCCATGTTAAGAGGCTTAATAAGGGTAAATATTGGATCCCTACCTTTTCTCAAATTCTATTTGGCCCTACTCAGTTTTCTTGTTCTGTCTTCTTCAAAACCTTCAACAGATACAATTACATGCAGGTAATTTTATTGCTCTGACGAGATATTTTTTCTGTGCCATACACTATTTTAAGATAGCATCCTTCCCCAATTCTCTTTGTTTTTTGACATGATTTTCGAGTAAAAAATTATTTAAAGTGACTACATCTTTGTGTCATACTTCACGGTCACTAATGTATAATATATATGACGTATAAATTTATGTATACATATATGTGTATCTGTTAACCGATGGATTTCAAGTATAGAGTACCAATTTTATATTGGTTTATGTGTTTTGGGATTGAATAATAGTGTTGATGTCTAATGTGTACGGAAAAATATACACAACTCTTATTTTTTTTTCAAAATAAAAAAAAATAAATCAAAACCTACTATATTTAGGTTTTAGTTTTCTCTAAATTATAAAACTAATTTTGTCTCTACACTTAAAAAATTAAATCGAAAATCAGTTTTTTATTTTGGAATTCTATTAAAGATTGGAAAAGTAGTTACAAAAAAATAGAAACTAATTTTTAATTTGAAAAATAATTTTCCAAAAAAATAAAAATTACTTTTATAAAGAGGTCTCAATTGGGCCAGCCATCTCGAGCACAGTACAACTTAGTCATGCCTAACACAACATAATACTGTTCAAAATTATAACTGGAAGAGCCATGGGTTGGCATATAGCACGGCTTGGGTGATGCTGAGCCAAAAATCCCGACACGAAAGTCACGGCATGGCAAGAGTCATCATGACGGCCCATGAAGGATAGTTTTGGCCTAACTAGCCAAACATGCTCGCTTGGGCATGATCTAGGTTAGCTTGGACTCAACTTATGTTAACCTAGAATCAACTGGGTTAGCACGCTTAGATTTGACCCATGCCCTAGCTTGGCACAACCTCACATCATTTGACACCATACTTTTTTTGTCTGAAAATTAGTTTTTAAAAAAAAAAATAAACCTATTTTTGTGTTGAAAACTAATTTTCAAAAAAATAAAAAAATGATTTTCATTATTTTAAAATAAATATTATATATATATATATAAACCAATAAGTTTTTTATTTTAAAATTGAAATTAATAATAATTTCAATTTTTTAAGAAATTTATTTTTAGCATGTAAAATTCATTTCTTTGTTGAGAAACGTGTTTTCAAGATTAAAAATTAGTTTTCAAATTCGAAACACTGGCTTTCAAATTTGATTTTTTTAGAATGGTACAAAATCTATTTTATGCATTTTTGTCTCCCAAAATATTAATATTTTAGGTTCTATTGTATTTATGTAATTAAAAAAAAAAGATATTTTGTTAAATATTCTATATAAAGTGCACGGAAACATAAATATAACTTGCATCATGTTATTTATACTGGAATTGAAACTGGTGTGTTACTACCTGGCGACATGTTAATGAAAAGTAGGACCAATAATTTTTCTTAGGAAATTTATGTTTTGAAGCATGAGAACTCAACCTCCCCTCAACATACATGTCAGTGAGTGAGATTCAAATCCACTCACTGCCCTCAACCTGCCCTCAAAAAAAGAATAAAAATTTAACTAAATACTTTACTTGTGTTGTTGCAACAGTCAACGTCGTGAGTGAGATTCAAATCAACTTGCTTTACATTGAAAAATATCCTTTACGTGCCACCAAGATACTCGAAACAAATCAAATATATATATATTGTATATATTTAAACAAAACATATATAAATATATAAACAAAAATTAATACACACACACACATAAATATATATATTTAAATATATAAAATAAACATAAACACATATAAAATATATAAAACATAAACATATATATAAACTTATATAAATTAATAAACATATATAATATGTAAACAAACACACACACACACATATATATATATTTATATATATTAATGGGGTAAAATCAACTATTTTGCCCTATAAAATAGTTGTAGTTCAAAATCAGATTTTAAATGCCATAACATAAATTATTATTTATGCAGTTCGTGCACAAAACATTTGCAGGCGATAGAAATAGAACTGAGGTTTTTGCAATATAATATTTAAAAAGTGGCTTCTCTCTGCAGTATATTGAAGCAGTTAATAGTTAGTGAACATGAAAGTCAGATAACTTTTGATGCAATTCACGAAATCAGAATGCATATTTAGTGGGATTTGGGAAGTTAATAAGTTATACAAATATAGTTTTATAAACATCAAAAAATTATATAATTAGGGAGAAATATATTAACAATAATAAAATAATTAATGCTTAAATATTTAGTGATGTGACAATTAAAGAATTATGTTACATTAAATTATTTTTTTGAAATATAGTATTTAAGTTATTATTTTTAGTAAAACCTAACTTTTTAACCCATCTTTATTGCATTCCTCTTTCTTTGTCTGTTTCTTAATCTCTCTCTCTCTCTCATATATTTATCACTTCATCTCTCTCTCTCTCTCTCATATATTTATCACTTCATCTCTCTCTCTCTCTCTCGTATATTTATCTCTTCATCTCACTTTGTCTCTCTTTCTTCCTCTCTACTCTTTACTCTCTCTCTCTCTCGCTCACACTCTCTCCCTCTCCTAGTCTCTATCTCTCTTTCTCTCTCCTGCTCTCTCGCTCGCTCTCTCTCTCTCTCCTGCTCTCTCGCTCGCGCTCTCTCTCTCTCCCTCCCTCCCTCCCTCCCTCTCTCTCCTACTCTACATCTCTCTTTCTTTCTCTCCTACTCTCTATCTCTCTTTCTTTCTCTCCTACTCTCTTTCTCTCTCCTACTCTCTTTCATGGTCTATCACTCTCATGCGCGCGCTCTCTCTCTCTCTCTCTCTCTCTTCCTCTTCCTCTCTCTTTTTTGCCTCTCTTTTCCTCTTTATCTTCCTACCTCCCTCTCCCCTTCTCTATTCCTCTCCCCTTCTCTATTCCTCTCCCCCCCTTCACTATTCCTCTCTCTCTCTCTCTCTCTCTATATCTTCCTCTCT
>JAREIK010002178.1:743131-853131 GCA_029783825.1 Sapria himalayana | reverse complement strand
AATGATCCACACACTGATAAAACTCTAAATGTTTTTTTTCCTTTTTTGCCTTATCTTTTTTATTATTAAAAGACTTTAATGTTTATTTTTATCTTTAATCACCCTAATTTAAATTAGAACACTGATACACATTCAAATTAAATTAACAATACAGTCAAACCAAACCAATCAAACTTAAACCAAAATAAAATAAAATATGTAAAAAAATTGTTTACTATAACTGCAGACTCTTGACATTTCACCTTCCACATTAAAAATAGACATTTAATGTTAATTTAATAAGACTCCCACATAAACTTAAATGTTTCTACCATTTTCATACCGAGTAATCTTTGGTAGTTGTCGAGTAGTATCGTAGGTAGCAGTTTGGTGAAGATATCCACGATTTGGTCCCGACTTACCACGTGTACTAATTCTATATTTCCTTCCTTCACTTGATCTTGGATGAAGTGAAAGTGAACATCAATATGCTTGCTTCTCTCATGATTCACCAGGTTCTTACTCAACTCAATTGCTAATTTGTTATCAACTCGTATTTCAATTGTACCGAGTTGTTGTTGCTCCATCTTGCCCAACAAATTTCTGAGTCATATCTCATGACGTACATATAAAGATGATGCCACATATTCAGCATCACATGTCGAGAGTGTCACGATTGGTTGCTTCTTTGAAAGCCAGGTAAATGTCGTGTCACCCATAAAAAATACCTAACCCGATGTACTTCTTCGATCGTCAAAGTCTCTACACCAATCACTGTCGGAGTACTCGACCAACTTGTAATCTACCGCATTTGTATAGAATAACCTGAGTGACATTGTTCCTTTGATGCACCGTAGAATTTGCTTTAACGCCTTTCAATATGAATGGACTACCTCCCCCATGAACCGACTTACAATGACGACACTTAATGCAAGGTCAGACCTAGTGTATGTGAGATAGTGAAAGCTTCCCACTAAACTCCGGTATTTGCTTGCATCAACTCGTTCTCCTCCATCAAACATAGAGAGTTTTGCACATGGTTCAATTGGTGTTTAAACCGAATTGCAAGACTCCATCTTGTACTTCTTCAAAATATATTTTGTATATGCCTCATGGGATACAAAGATAACCGTCTTTCCTTCTCTTACCTCCAGACCAAGGAAAAACTTCATCAAGCCCAAATTTGTCATCTCAAATTCCCGTGTCATTGTACTCTTAAACTTTTGTATTATTTCATTATTATTCCCCATAAAAATGAGATCATCAACATAAAGAACAACAAATAACATATTACCTCCACTCTTCTTCACATAAAGGGCATGTTCTTAGAGACATCGCTCGAACTCATTCTCTTTGAAGTATGTATCGATACGAGTATTCTACTCCCGCGATGCTTGCTTCAACCCATAAAGTGTCTTTTTCAATTTCAACACCATTTCTTCTCTGATTTTTATGTACCCGGGTAGTTGGTTAATATAAATTTCTTCTTCAAGCACACCATTCATGAATGCCGACTTGACATCCATTTGTAATATCGGCCATTTGAATTGAGCCGCTTGTGAAATGAGAAATCTGATTGTCTCCATTCTTGCAACGGGAGCAAACACCTCGTCATAGTCGATTCCCGCCTTTTGCTTGTACCCCTCTTCTACAAGTCTCACCTTATACCATTCTATCTCTCCTTAAGCATTAATCTTTCTCTTAAACACCTACTTGACATTAATGGGCTAAGTTCCTTTCGACAATTCTGCTAACTCTCAGGTGTTGTTGCGATCTATTGCTTTAATCTCCTCGTCCATGACAGTTTTCCACTTCTTGTCTTGCACCACCTGTTCAAAACTTAAATTCTCAAAATCCACCAAAAGACATACAAGGTGTACCTCATTTGTCGAATCATACAAATCTTGTAAGCTTCGCATCTTGAGTTGTCGCGGTTCATCTTCATCATTAATGGTTTCAAAATTTTTCGGTATAGTTGTTGGCATAAGAGTTGATGATTCTCCAACTTCGATGATATCCTTTGTTGCTTTATTCCAAGCTCGTTCATTTGCTTCATGAACTCGTACATTACAGCTTACTAGAATCTTTTTGCTTATTGGGTCAAATAGCTTGTATCATTTTGTTTTCTCATCATATCCAATAAAAATATATCTTTTGCTTTTGACTTCGAGCTTTGTTCTTCATTGATCCGACACGTGTACCTAGATCAAATAGTAGAATACTTTGAGATGAGAGACTATTGGTCTTTATTTGTTTCATGTCTCTTGTGGTGTTTGATCATACAACTTCACATGTGGATATTGATTTTGAACATAGACGACACATTGCACAACTTCCATCCAAAATTCCTTCGGCATTTTCTTGCTTTTGAGCATTGACTGAACCATGAAAAGAATGATTTGGTTCTTCCTCTCGGCCACACCATTTTACTATGAAGAGTACGATGTAGTTAGAAATTGACTTATGTCTTACTCCTCGTAATACTCCATGAAAACCATCGAAGTGTATTCGCCACCTCTATTGGATAGTACAGATTTGATGTATCTACCAATTTTCTTTTCCACTAGCACATTGAATTTTTTGAACATCTCGAACGCCTCAAATTTTTCTTTCAGAAAATAAACCTAAGTTTTTCATGAGAAATTATCAATAAAGGAAATGAAATACCTTTCGCCACTGAAAGATTCAGGGGTGATTGGTCCACATATGTTAGAATGAATCAACTCAAGAAGTTGCTTAGCCCAATATTTTGTCCTCTTTTAAAATGACATTCTTGCATGCTTTTCGAGCACTCATTCTTCCCAAAATTTTCTCTCATATTCCATGTCTGTTAGTCCGTACACCATGTTCTTATTTGCCAACTTATTTAGGCCTTCATGATGTAGGTGCCCAAAAAGGAGATGTCACAGTGATGCATTGTCTTCTACGTTGACTTGCAACCATTTTTCTCGTCCACTTCTCAAATTCAGTTTGTATATTCGATTTCTTTCCATTTCAACTAGTGTGACTGAATGCCCTTGCTTCTCTTTCAATTGTAATATCCGGTCTTTCATAAAAACCGAATAACCTTTCTCCATGAGTTGCCCCATACTTAAAATATTACTCTTGAGGTCTGATACGTAATACACATCTTGGATTGACCCAATGAAACCATCCTTTTCCACATAATAAATCATACTTTGACATTTGACCTCAACTTTCGAGCAATCTCCAAATGATACAGATACAGCTTCAACTTTTCGCATCTCGTTGAAATAATGCTCGTGCCCACACATATGGGTGCTTGCAGCCGTGTCGAGGTACCACACAATATCGTTGTTGGTGTTGATTTTGTTATATGCCATTAAGAGAGAATCTTCTTCCACCTCATCTTTCGTGGCTAGGTTGGTTGTCTATTCCATCTTTTTCTCGATTCAATATTCTTTTGCAAAATGTCTCACCTTTCCACAACAATAATATTTATCAGAATTTCAATCCTATGCATAGTAACCATATTTGCCACACTTGTAACACTCGAAGTTGGAATAATTTGACCGACTGCCTCTTCCACGACCGCATCCTCTTCCACGCCAATTTTGTTGGGTTGATTGTCCATTCTCTTCATGATACCCTTCTTGACCGTGGCTTCTCCCACCACGAAAATTTCCTCGACCACCATGACCATGCCATTTACCTTGAAAGTTTTGAGAATAGAATATCTTTTCATCATTGATCGATGCTTTGGTTTGAAGTGACCGCTCAAGTGTCTCCTCCTCCTTCTTCTTATGATATTCATGTTCCATTAGGGAACCTACAAGCTCGTCGACTGTGAACATTGCTAGATCCTATGAGACTTCTATGGAACATATCATATTCTCGAAACTATCAGTTAATGACCTCAGAATCTTTTCCATAACCCGTACATCTGACAACTTTTCTTTGTCTCGGTTGAGTTGATTCACCATGGTTTGAACATGCGTAATGTAATCAGACACACCTTCTGACTTCTTCATCTTCAAGCCTTTCAATTCATTGCGAAGAGTTTGAAGATGAACTTGTTTAACTTGGTTGGCTCCTTTATACGCAGTTTCCAAGATGTCTCATGCTTCTTTTGAAGTTTTTGCATTCGCAATCTTCTCAAAGCACTACTCATCAACAGCTTGAAATAATATGTACAATGACGTCTTATCTTTTGATCACGTTTCTTTCAATGTCTTATTTTGAGTCGCCGTTATGCTGTGGTAGATTCTGGTTCTTTGAAACCTTCTCAAACCATCTCCCTTAATCCACAAAACCGAGAAGAGCTTTCATTTGGATGCTCTAATTCTCGTAGTTTACATTCTTTAATCGGAGCAGCTGGACATTATTAATTATACTCCTCATCCCTCTGATACCAATTTGTAAAAAAATTGCTTGCTGCAAACTATAACTGCGGAGAATTATTTCACCATCTGCATTAAAAACGGACATTTAATATTTATTTAAGAAAATCAACATGGTCTTCCTAACCCTGGGGAGACCAAACATTATGTGGATTATCAATCAAAAATATTTATTTCAAAAATTCTGTATAATGGATAATGGTGGGATTTGAACCCATGATTTTTTACCTATAAAAATCAAACTGATTACTCAGTCACATGATCTATATCTTCAAGTTAATAAATCAAAATATTTATAAATACCTATAAAATGAATGTTACATATATATAAGTATACATAAACACATGAAGATATTTAAAGATATATATAAATTGACAAACATATATGTACCTTTATAAATAAATAAATAAATAAATAAATAAAAATATATATGTGTGTGCTTGTGTGCGTGCATGTCTTGTTTATATATATATATATAATATAAACATGCACAATCACAAACACACACACACACACACACATATATGTGTGTGTGTGTGTGTGTGTGTGTGTTTATAATGTATATATATATACAGTCATATAAACATGTATATATGTTTATGTCTATATATATATATACATAAACATATATATACCTTACACACACACTCATATATATATACTTATATGGGTATATATATGTATATATATGTATGTTAATTTATATATATGTTTATATATCTACATTTAACATATATTTATGTATACTTATATATTTATATGTTATATATTTTTTATATTTATATATAAATATTTCGATTTGTTACTAATATAATAAAACCTATATAATTGAGTGGTCTATTGTTATTTTTGTAGGTAGAGGATATGATTTCGAATCTCTCCAATATCCATTCCTAGAAGATTATTTGGTTTATTGATTCTCAACATTATTTTTTAAATTAATTAAATTTCATTTTATTTTTTTTTCAAATTTTGATGGTAAAAACTGGTTAATGAATTTTAGTATAACAAAACTTAATTATTTTAGTATTTAGTATTTTTTTTTAATTATGAAAAATTTAGTTCACCAAAAATAAGATATTTTGTATTAGTACCCCAAAATACGAATCTATCAAAAAAAATTATGATTTAGTTGACAAATTGACAATGTTTTTTGGAGCATTAAAATAAATAAATCTGATTTTAGTCTTTCTCTACCATGTCCACTTAAAAAAAACGTTTTATCATAATGAAAAAAAACCACAAGCTGGATTCGTACCCAATCAAATCCATGGATGTTTTTAAAAATTTAAAAAAACTACAAACATAAAGATCCAACTCGTATTTTTAAAATTTTAAAAAATGACCACATGTAGCAACTCACATTTATTTTTTAAAAAAAATCAAAAAAATAAAATTATGTGCCTAATCTATATATATATATATATAAATATAATATAGACAACACACACACACATATCATTGCATACACACATTCATATTATCGATATATATATATATATAATATGCATATGGTATGTATATACATATATATTCTGTACCTATATATACTATATGTATATATAATTTATATGTTGTTTGTGTAAAATTATAGATCCTATCTCTAGACCCTACTCGATCTGACTTATTATATTTCTAAAAAATCATGATGCAATATATTTCTTAATTTAACATGACAAATACTTCGTACAATTGGGTTGAGGTTGATCTACTTCAATGCATGTATTGAGATATAATTTTTGGTAGGGATAATATTGGAAGGTGTTGATTAGTGCATTAAAAACAAAAGAAAGAAAATAAAAGAAATGAAATTGCACCGAGAGAAAGAAAACAAGAGAAGAAATAAATTTTTGTATTGCACACTCACTTCTTTTCATTACACGATTCTATTTTATATAGATGATATAATAACACTTGTCATCATTTTATCTAAAATTTAAAAAATTAAAGTCAAAAACATATAACCAATTATATCTAAAAATGAGAAAAAATAAGAGCAAAAGATGGAACTAAAATCAAAAAAATAAAGGAAAAGACATGAATATGTATCATTTTAACAGATAATTATATTTTTGTACACCAATCAAATACTAATTATAAAAAAAGAACCTAAGTTAATATATTTATAAAAAATTGTACCAAAGTCTTTAAGTAATTAAGTTTTGATATATGCTAATATGAAATTATATATTTTTTTAAATTAACTAACTTAACTCCAAAAAAAATACTACAAATTACAAGCTTCACCTACGAGATTGGTGAAGCTGTTAGAACTCCACCGATGAGTTGCTAGAGAAAGACTCATGGAGCTCTAGAAGCTTGATTGAACTCCATGAGCTCATGGGATCGTTATATTCATGAAGTTCGATTGAGCTCCATGTATATGATGGTACATTAGTTCCTATATATATGTGTGTGTGTGTGTGTAAATATAGATGCATATATTTTTGGATATGCAATGGAATATAATGAAATACATGCACACACACACACACACACACACACACATATATATATATATATATATATATAATATGTAGATACATAAATATATATGAATATATTCAAATATATATGCATCTATGTGAAGATACATACATATAAGTGAATATAGATGCATATATGCAAATAAATATGCATCTATGTGACTATATATGCATTAAGTTGAATATTTTATGCATATTAATATATGTATATATATATATGTGTGTGTGTGTGTGTGGATACATAAATATATATGAATATATTCAAATATATATGCATTTATGTTAAGATACATACATATAAGCGAATATACATGCATATATGCAAATATATATGCATCTATGTGACTATAAATGCATTAAGTTGAATGTTTTATGCATATTAATATATGTATATGTGTGTGTGTGTGCGTGTGCAAATATATGTGAAGATACATTAATATATATTAATATATATACATGCATATATGCAAATATATATGCTTCTATGTGATGATACACAGATATATGCAAATATACATGCATGTATTCGAATATATATATTTGCATTTATGTGAATATACATGAATATATGCGAATATACATGCATATATGTTAATATTGATGCATACATGTAAATATATATGCATATATGCAACTATATATGCTTTTATATGAATATACATGTATTTGTGTAGATATGTGTGTGTTTGTGTGTGTGTGTGTTAAGTGTGTGTGTGTGTGTATGTGTGTCTATGTGTTGATGTGGCACATTGATATGGATAGTCAAAATGTATTATTATATTAAATTTTTAGATGAGAAGAAATATATTCTTGATCAATTTATTTTTGATTTATAACATATTTTTTTAATTTATAAAAAGTATGATATTAAAACACAGTTATTTTTCAAACATTGTACTAGCACACAATTTTCATTATTTGTTCGTGTTATAAAATTTTAACTTTATAAAATCTTATACAAATGCACATGTGGGGGCATGGATCCCAATACAGAAAAGGGCCAGAATCACTGAGAGGAATACAACCAACATGCATGCTTAGACTCCCTTGTTATTGTTGTGCTTCGGGTTGCAGAAACAATATAGATCACCCCAAATTGAAACCGCTTAAAGATTTTAGGACTCTTCAAACACATTACAAAAGGAAACATGAAATTAAGCAATTCATGGGTAGGAAATGTGGTAAAACATTTGTTGTTAGGGGTGATTGTAGAACCCATGAAAAGAATAGTGGCAAAATTTGGCATTGCATTTGTGGCTCAGATTTTAAGCATAAGAGGTCACTTAAAGATCACCTAAAGGCATTTGGGCGTGGTCATGAACCATATGGTATTGGCGGATTCGAGGAAGAAGATGATGCCACATATGAAGTAGAACAAGAGAATTGAAATTCACATATTTAGTGCTCATTCTCCTACTTGTATTTGTGACAATTTCGTGCCGAATCATTTCACTCTTATTTATGACAATTTCATCAAGAATGAAGTCTCTGACTAATTTCTCGTTGATGGGAATTAGAGCACCTCCAACAATGCTATCTAAAATAGCAACTCGAAATATAATAAAATATTTTATTATCTATTTTAGCTATCAACTTTTAAAAATAACATCTAATCTATAGTAACATCAATCATTCCATCATTGGGATTTCTCATGAAATTGAATTATTGGAGATCTAAATCACTAAACTACAATGACAATAAAATGGATTTGGTACTTGTTTCTTGACATAGAGCTCTTCAAGAATATTTGTCAACCAAATAGCTTGACAAGAACATGAAGTTACAGTAATGAACTTGACTTCAGTAGGTAAAAGCAATATAATTTTTTGTTTTTTTTGCAGAACATGATACAACTCCTACACCTATCGTGAAAACGTAATAAGAATTGTTCTTTCTATCATCTGGATCTTAAGTGTAAGGACAATCATAAAACTTAATTAAATATGATTGTTTTTCCTTTCTTTTAAACAAACCATAAATAGTAGTGTCTTGAAAGTATAATAAGATTCTTTTTACCGCTAAAATATAGCTCTCTTTTCCATTCCATAGTACTATCTAATTAGACTTATATGATACAATATACCAAGTCTCATAGTATCAGGGACCAATCGAGATACTAACCAAAAATAAAGAATAGTTACAGAATAAATCTTTGGTCTAACTGTTAGGTTGATTTAACATTTTTGATCTTCTTTAAACGGTATAATTCTTTTTAAAATATTTAACAAAAAATGCTTATAAGAAAAATAATTTGTTGGATTAGTAAAATTTTCAATCAAGTTACGTAAATAAAAATATTTCAAACTGTCTGGAATATATATATATATTTTACGCTTCTCTGCTTATGCTGAAAACTATATAAATAAATACTACAGATAATACATAATCATAATAAATATTTTATTCCCAAAATTAGTAGAATATTTATACATACACAATATCCCAATGTCCAAAATAAATAAAGATCAGACAAAATATAAAAATATTTGAAAATACCTGTATGAATTGTGTTTTAAATTCTGAACCTAATATTTTAGAAGAAATTCGAGCAATACTTTCTTAGCACAAGAACAACACGAGCACGACATGATCACAACATGATCATAATTTCTTTAGAACACAACATGAACTCCATAGGGACCAGGAATAAACTTCGCATGAACCAAGCACTCTCGTAAAGATAAATAAAAAATAAGAGTAAACTATGTTTATTAAATATTACTAAAACTTATAATTAGTTATGTAATATTTAACATGAGTTTCAAAAGAGTAATGCAACAAAACAAAATACTGTGTAACACAAAAATAGGAACAATTTCTATTTTCATGTACGCAACACACACACAATGCACACAACACGCACACAACTTCCACAGTTCACTTAATAAACAAATAAAAGATTAACCAGATACACTCTTCACGAAGGAAAACACTCATGCATTGAACTCTTCACACAACATAAAAGTTATTCCATGTTTCACTAGTCCACACATGCACATCTCATGGGATAAAATTCCACTTTGCAAAAAACCCAAATGGGATGACTCCCATTATTGCAAATAGTCAACACATGTCTTTTCGCGAGACGTGTGACTTCCCATTTCTCTTTTTTCATTCAAGCATAAGTTTGTTGGTCCCCATTTCTCTATGCATACACATTTTTTATAAACCCAAAAAATTAATAATTTTATTTTGATTGATATAGATTCTTTTTAAATGAGGTCTCCTACCCTCATTTACAAAATTAAATAAACCAAAAACAAAAAAATAAACAAACCAAAATACATAATATTTTGGTTTGCCCAAAACCCGGTAGACTTAACAATCCCTTCCTCTATCATATTTAGGAAGTTCGAGATAGGTTCTTGGTTTGTGATTAATGCATGCAAGTCACAAATAAAGGTGGAAAGTGGGCCGAGCAGCCCTGGAATGGCCTGAGGTATGGCTTGACTAAGCCTTGCCTGACCCAGCATGACACAGTCCAAAATTGTACCTGAACTCAGGTCATGGCGACCCGAGACATGGCTCATGCCGTGCTTTGCCATTGGGTATCAAGCCTCGTGCTGGGCCAGACATGATCTGGCCATCTAGCCCATAGGCAAGGGTACCTACCTTACCCTGGAACTCGAACTAGGTATCAGGCACGGTACAATCAGATCGTGCCTGCATCACTCAAATTTTTTTTATTTTTATTTTATTTTTAAAAATTTACCCACCCCACCGATGTACGTGGCAAAATTTCTTAAAAATTCACACTCCTTTCTATCTTCTCTCTCTCTCTCTCTCGTCTCTCATCTCTGTCTGGTCTTATTTTTTTGTAAAGGTTAAATAAATGTGGACACTAGATCATGGATGATGATGGTGGATGATAGAAAAATTGAGTGCGATGTGTGCTTAGGTTTTTTCTCTCCTATCCATAAACCTATGCCTACCTAACGCTAAGTTGCTAACTGAGAAATGTTTTTAAATTTTTATTTTGTTTTTAAATTTTATTAATATCAAATAAATTTTAATTTAGAAATTAGAATATAATTCATAAACAAAAAAAAGTAGAATCGACAAATAGTGAATTTAATGATTAATAAATTATTATTAACGTAGGCATATATAATAATAATAATAATTCTATGGAAAGGTTCGAGGCCGAAACCATATTTTCTCTCATGATCTCAACCTAAACTCAAATATCTAAAAAATAAAAAATTATAAGAACATCAATAATTCATACTTAATTTATCATATTACCAAATAAAAATGCTATGGGTGTTGATGAAGAATCAACACGGTGCATGTATAATTAAAAAATATATACATGTAGGAGTGCATGTGGGACTGAGCACCTAAAAAGGTATGCTGATCATTACACCAAAAAAAAATATGGTGCATTAGATCATAGGTAATCTTAACTGAGTTGTGGAGTCTTGGGGCTGAATCTAGTTCAGCTTTTATGTTGACTCCATATACTACAATGAGTTAGGGAGAAAAAACATGACTAAATTGATCACCATGATGAGTCTTCTAATTAGATTTTATTAGGTTCCTAGGTTAGTTAGTATCATGCAAATCTATTTTCAGCCAGCATATCATAAGATTTTTAGATCTACATGTAGGAATGACATAGCATTTTGTCCATGATGTAAGATATCTAAACTAGTTACGACGATGCATCTTTTGCATGTTGCACCGCTCACTATGTGGATTCTAAATGGACACTTAATAAATTATGATTTTTAGAGATTCTCCATCCTTAAGTTGGTCTGACCATATATAATAAGTACACGATAATAATCTTTAGAGAATATAATCTTCAAAATAAAATATTTAGTATCACATTTGATAATGCATTAAATAATAAAGTAGCCATTAACATGTTTGTTAGTACTATTAGAGATGAGCTATTAGATAAAATTTATTATGTTAGATGCATGTGTCATATCATTAACCTACTAGTACAAGCACGGATTAATATTGTCCCCCACTTTAGAAAAAATACATAACTCACTAAAATATCGTTAAATATCTAGTAGACAATAGGAATTTGATATTTTTTTGCTTGTCTATGGATTTAAAGAAAAAAAAAATTCCAAATGGATGTAAGACACCATTAGAATTACACTTACTTGATGTTGAAGTCATGTGTTAGATACTAACATGTGATATCAAACTACGTCAATAATAAAAGTGACGAACTTATTATTGATGATAGAGACAATGATATAAAAATTTCATTTATGAAATTCCTAAAGATTTTTTATGATATGATGAACATGTATTTGTTAGTTTATACTCTCACCACTTGTATTGTGCTCAGGTGCATATGCAATAATAATGGCATGCTTAGGAAGTTTAGAGATAACCTGAGATTTAGTGATATGGATGATGAGATGAAAACCTATTACTTAAAATACTAGTCCACCATTTCATCTCTTTATTGTTTGGCTTCCTACATTAACCCTAGGGTAAAGGTGAAAGTGGTAGAGAACATATATATATATATATATATATATCCTTGTGCATTAACTAGGAACACCAACTTAACAGGTTCATTCATGAAAAGTCGACTAAGTTATTTATATACTACAACACGAGGTATGGTAGCAGTTCTAGCCAAGCTTCAAGTATAGATATGCACACCATATTCGAAGATGATGACTTCTTCATTTAGTTAGCAAGGGGGAAATGATAAGGCTGACCATCAAATAGGAGCGAGTTGTCTCAATACTTAGATATTGATTGCTGCTCAATTCTATCACATAATAATAACAAAAACCTTAATATTTTATAATGGTAGAAATCATGAGTCCACCTATATCATGCTTTCTAAGATGACATGAGATCTATTAACTTCTCCAATGTCAAGCATAACATTAAAGTTTGTTTTATTTTGTTCCATTCAAATTGATTTTGGATAAAAGATCAAGATTGTTGTCATATATCATTGAGACACTAAAATGCATAAATGATAAGAAAGATTCGAGGTTGGGCATCTAGGTCCTAAAATCATGCTAGAATAAGAGTAGAAAATTTTATGGCAGATAATGACTCATGAGACTTTGAAGAGGTTGAACCCACTGCTAGGGATACTATTAGACACTTATGTGATGATGATCAATTGCATTCTTACACCAATTGGTATTGAGTTTGAGCTTGTATATCTTATCACATGAATCAATATTATGATTGATAATTTTTATTTTATTTTGTTGTGACATATTTTTTTATTTTTTTTGATTGGATTGGATGATGATTGAATATTGATGGTGTGTTTTTTTTTGATATTTTTGATTATTAAAAATTTGTCATTTGTGTTAATAGATTTTTGTATGATTTATGTGAAATAAATAAATAATGTACTAACACAACTCATAATGGGTTACTTAAATTTTGAAATTTGTAAAAAAAAATATAAAATTATTAATCCACAACTAATGAGTCGATCTCTATGATGAGACGACCTAGTCTGCTAGTCCTAGGTAGGTTGGCATCTAAATGCCAAACCTTACTCAACCTTGCATGGCACAAGAAGGCTAGGCATGACCTAGTTTGAATCTACCAAGACTTAGGCCGGATGAATCTTGGTGGGCCGGCCATAATCTAATCGTGCTAGGTCGGCCATTATCTATTCGTGTCATGCTAGGCACAACCTGCCTGCCGTACCAGGCCATGCCCGACATGACCCATTGACACCTCTAGTCACAATAAATTTCTTAGACTACAAAACCATTTCTTATTCCTCATATGAGAAAAATTTTTCTTAAAATTATAACATCATGATAACTCAACTTTTCTTTCCTAGCAATTAGCTCTCCTTGATCTAATTAATCCTAGAGAGTAGGAGGAGTAAAATCATTATCATTTACTTTCAACTCATAAGTTATTCCTTGATCATTTTCATCCCTAAAAGTGTCATAAGTAAAAGTCATGACATTATGGATTCCTTTGATATTATTGTTTGTCTCAAAACAAACACTTGAATAATCTAGATCAACTACTCTCGATTTCCTCAAAATTAGTTTTATAGCAATATGACATTCTCTATTCATACCATTAGTCCTACCATCACTAGCTGGTTATTGAGTAGTGAGTGTGGAGTCATTTCTTATGAAAGTGCATTATCCAGTCTAACATATACCTAGAATAATGCAGCTTGGAGTCAATCCAAGTATTTTTTTTCCACCATGCTTTTATCTGATCTTAGCTAGTCTTAGCTGAGATAATATAGAAGGGGCTTACCCTTCTACTCCTCAATAGAGTTAGCAATTCTTTACACAAGTTTTATTATTTTTTTCTGAACATGCCTACATGACACATGCTATCCAACATTCTTTTGAACAACAAGTTCATCCAAACCTTTGGGATATATCATACATCTCTATGAAATAGTTATTATCTCATTTTCATCTCTAGACAAACATCAATGATTCCCAATATTTATGAGATTCTTTCATTTCCCATCTTGACTACTCCATAGTCCTTGGACAAAGAAGACACAAACAAGTTTAGTTTTGGTGTGACATGTAAGGTTACAGTCATATCTGCTACCCAGTCACTTTCCCAATTATTTTTATCATACAATATACAATTGCTCAAAAATGCAACTTCACCTTATGTTATAAAATTACTAGGCATCCTTCTGATCACATCTCTCTTCTTATACTCCTTTTAAAGTTTTCTCCACTTGGGATATTTATTCTTAAAATGCCTAACTTGATTATAGTAGTAACATTTTACTATGAACATTTTTTTAGAGAACTCACACTTCCCTCCCTCAGTGTGGATTTTGAGCTCGATCTATTTCTTATTTTAAGTTTCTCAGATATGAGAATGTCTAGTTCCTTTTTACCTCCATCTTACAACCTCAGTTACCAGACTTTTAGTAATGATTATCATGGTAAGTACATTATTTGGAGTCTATGTACTTAAGAAGTTTATGAGCATTTTTTAACTCATTGGCAGCAAACTAAGAAGTAGATATGCCTAAACCTTATTATCTAGTAATATTTTCATAAATACTAGTTGATTGATCAATGATTGAAAAAGACTTAAATGATCATTAACATCAATTATATCTTGATATTGCATCTCAACCAATCACTAGATTATCTGACTTTTATTTCTCAATATATTTTTCTCATACATCAATTCTAACTTTTGTTACATCTCACCATCTTTTACAATAGCCGAGATATGATGGAAAGTTTTCTTGCCAAACTAGTGTCTGATTGTGGCAAAGACCTTATAACATAATTGTTTCACTTGGACTTATCCATACTTTTCAGCTTCAGATCACCAAGAGTGGGTTCAAGCATATCCCTCAACATTATAATATTAATCATTTTTATTTTATAGGTTGAATAGTTAGATGATTCCAATCTAATCATACCAAAAAAATTACTTTCTTCATCCATATTGAAGAAATAATCCAACTTCTAAAAAGTCAAAATACAAAAACTATAAAAAGAAACCTCTCTCCATTACCACTATTAGGTTCGATTGAGATAATATCTAAAAACCAAAGATAGTTATGGAATAAATTCTCAGTATAACTGTTAGATTGATTTTTCATTTTTGATCTTCTTAAAATTATTTAATTTTTGTTAGAAAATTTACCCAAAATACATCGCAGAAAAAAAATTTTTGGGTTATCAAATTTTCTTATAAAGCTATGCAAATAAATATAGTTCAAACTATTCCAAATATATTTATTTATTTTTTTATGCATTATACTATAAAAATAAACACCATACAAGGTACACAATCATAATAAATATTTTATTCCTAAAGTTAATAAAATATTCATACACACACAAAATCTCAATTTCCAAAATATTACAAATTATACGAAATATAAAAATATTTGAAAATACTTATAAAGTTATGTTTTTAAGTCTAGACATGATATTTTAGAATTTGAGCACTACTATCATATCACAAGCACACCATGAGTACAACACAAACACAATACAAGTACAACCAAACATATCATGAGTACAATACAATCATAATTTCTTCAGAACATCACATGAATTCCACAAGGACTAGGCACAAACTTTGCACGAATCTAGTATCCTCGTAAGTATAAATATAAAATGAGAGTAAACTTCATTTATTAAATATTATTAAAAATTATAATTGGTTCATTAATATTTAACAAAAGTTTTAGATGAGTAATGCAAAAGCCTATATTATTGGGTAAAACAAAAATGAGATTAATTCTTGTTTTCCTTCTTATTTTTTCATGCACACTGTTCACATAATAAACAAAAAAATACACACCGAATGCACTCTTCATGCATGGAAAATACTCACACACCGAAATCTTAATGCATCATGGAAATATCCCATGTTTCATGAGTCCACACATGCACATCTCATGGGATCATATTTTACCCCATACAATAGTTTTTAAAGATTTTAAACCTTTTCTTCACTTCCAAGCTTCATATAACGATAAGGTTGATCGATAAATAACTATTCTTCTAGGTCACTATGAAAAAATTCTCTTTTTATGTCCAATTGGAAGAAAGAACATGAATGTTGAGCTTCCGATACAATCACCAATCTAATCATGTCATGTTTATAACAAGAGAAAAATATTCATTATTTGTTATGAATTCCAATGATATAATTTCATGTATCAAAGTAAATAATTATTTTGATACCAAATATTAAGATCCAAACTAACCATTGATATCAAATATTTAGATAAACTCGATATCGAATATGCCTCAATACTAAATATATGATTTTTCAACTATCTGAGAGATGGTAATTCATGGTCTCAAAAAACTCTAAAAGATGCGACACATATGCACAAGAGAAGAAGGGGAAGAGTAAAAAAAGAAAACAATTGCAAGAGAACCATATTTCACTATAAAATGGAAACTATTTTTGTTATATTATGTCTAACTCTTTCATATTCATTTATAAATATTTAGATACCAAAATAAAAAATCTCTTTAAACTTAATATCAAAGTCACAACATCAAATTTATATGTCATTATTTCATTCATGTCAATACACCAAAGAACAATGCCATGACTTGAATCATTAAGTCATTCAATGATAATAACATAAGATGAATTGTAACTCTATTCAAACCTTAACTTAATTCAAGTAATAACATCATAATTGAGGTCATAATTTAGCTTAGGAAATGTCTTCACAATTTGGGTTGCAACATCAACCACATAGTGGTGACATTCTTCAAGTCATAACTTCATAATTGTGGTTGTGATTTCATATAGGTCATGACAACATAATTCAACTTGTGACATAGAATACTTATTGCTGCTTCAAATGTATAAGTAAATCCTAATATTCTTCGACTTGGAAACTATTTCATCTTCATCCTTCTCTCAACAATGCATTGCTAGAAATTTTATGCATCCATTGCCTTCATCAAATATATCGACAAATTGATAGATAGAAAGAAAGACAATTATTTTCACAAATATATAGATAGATAGATATATAGATTTATAGACAAAAAGAGAGATTATTAAATTGATAGAAACATGAATAGATAGATAAACAAATAAATATATAAATAAATAGAAAAATATATAGAAAGAGAGATAGATGGAAAGAAAGAAAGATAGATATGTAGATGAATAGATAGATAGATAGACACATAGATAGATAAATAGATAGTTAGTTAGAAATATAGATAGATAGATAGATAAATAGAAAAAGAAATAGATAAACATATAGACTGACAAATAGAAAGAAAGAAAGATATAAATATAAATATATATATATATATATAAGGATAGATTGATATATTGACAAAATGATATAAAGATAGATAGACATATGGATAGATAGATAGATAGATATATACATAAATAGATAGACATATAGAAAAATATATAGAGATATTGAAAGACAGATAGATAGAAAGATAGATTCACAGATAATTAGATAGAATATTAGACAGATAAATAGACATATAGATAGATAGAAAGATATACAAATAGATAAAAATATAATAGACAAATAGATAGATAGATAAATAGATAGATATATAGATTGAAGGCCAAGTATATAGATAGATAGAGAGATAAATAGATATATTGATAGACATATTAATAGATAGATTGATAAAAGATTGATAGATTGATAAAAGATTGATAGATTGATAAAGGATTGATAGATTTATTGATATAAAGATAAATAGAGAGAGATAGACATATAGACAAATTGGTAGATTGATTGATCAACATATTGATTGACATAGTGATATACAGATTCATAGACATATTGATAGATAGATTGATAAACATTTTGTTAGATAGATAGATAGATAGACAAATTGATAGTCATTTAGATAGCTAGATATATATATATATAGATAGATAGACAGATAGAAAGAAAGACAGATAGATAAATCAATAGATAAGCAGATAGATAGAAACATAAATAGATTAAAAGATACACACACACACACACACAAATAGATACATATATAAATAGATAGACAAATAGATAGACTGATAGACAAACATATAGATAAATATAGAGATAGATAGATATACAAATAGATAGGTAGATAGATAGATAAATATGTTGATAGATTGATTTATAGAAAGATAGACAGATAGATAGAAAGATATACAAATAGATAGAAAGAAAGAAAGAAAGATAGATAGATAAACAGATACAAAGATAGATAGATAGATAGATTGATTTATAAATTGATATTAAAATTGATAGACAGACAAAAAGATATATATATATATATATATAGATAGACAAACATATAGATAGATAAATAGATTGACAAATTTATATATATATAAATAAATAAACAAACACACATACATATAGATTATAGACAAATAGATAAATATACATATAGATAGACAAATTGATAGAGAGATAAATAGATATATAGATAAAAAGAATAAGAAGAATAAGAATAATAAAAAGAATAAAAAGAATAAGAAGAATAAGAATAGTAAAAAGAAAAATAAGAATAAGAAGAATTAGAATAATAAGAAGAATGATAAGAAAAATAAGAATATGAAGAATAAAAAAAATTAGAAGAATAAGAAGAATAAGAATAAAAAGAAGAAGAATAAAAAGAATAAGAAGAATAAAAAGAATAAGAAGAATAAGTAGAATAATAAAAATGAAAAGAATAAAAAGAATCAAAAAAATAAGAAGAACAATAAAAACAATAAGAATAAGAAGAATAAGAAGAATAAAAAGAATAAGAAGGATAAGAAGAATAAGAAGAATAAGAAGAATAAAAAGAATAAGAAGAATAAGAAGAATAAGATGAATAAAACAATAAAAAAAATAATAAGAATAAGCATAATTTGAAGTATACTAATAACAAGAAGAATAAGAAGAATAAAAAGAATAAGAAGAAAAAAAAGAGTAATAAGAATAAAAGAATAAAAAGAATAAAAACAATAAAATGAATAAGAAGAATAAGAAGAATAAGAAGAATAAAAATTTAATAAGAATAAGAAGATAAAGAAGAATATGAAAAATAATAAAAATAAAAAGAATAAGTAGAATAAGAAGAATAAGAAGAATAAAACAATAAAAAAATAATAAGAATACGAATAATAAGAAGAATAATAAAAATAAAAGATTAAGAAAAATAAGAAGAATAAGAAGAATAAGAAGAATAAGAAGAATAAGAAGAAAAGGTAGAATAGTGGGAATAAGAAGAATAAGAAAAATAAGAAGAATAAAAAAATTAAGAAGAATAAGAATATTAAGAAGAATAAAAAGAATAATAAGAATAAGAAAAAAATTAATAATATGAAGAATAATACGTATAAGAAGAATACGAAAAATACGAAGAATAACAAGAATTAAAAGAATAAGAAGAAATAGAATAAGAAGAATAAGAAAAATAAGAAGAATAAAAAGAATAAGAATAATAAGAATATTGAGAAGAATGTGAATAATAAAAAGAATAAAAAGAATAAGAAGAATAAGTAGAATGAGAATAATAAGTAGGATAAAAAGAATAAGAAAAATAATAAGAATAAGAAGAAGAATAAAAATAAGAAGAATATAAAGAATAAGAATAATAAGAAGAATAAAAAAAATTAGAATATTCAGAAGATAAAGAATAATAAGAATAAAAAGTAAAATGTGAATAATTAGAATAAGAAGAATAAGTAGAATAAGAAGAATAAGTAGAATAAGAAGAATAAGAAAACTGAAAAGAATAAGAAGAATATAAAGAATAAGAAGAAAATGAAGAATAAGAAGAACAAGAAGAACAAGAAGAATAACAAGAATAAAAAAAATAAAAGAAATAAGAAGAATAAGACAAATATGAATAATAAAAATAATAACAAGAATAAGAAGTAAAAGAAAATAAGAAGAATTAGTAGATAAAAAAGAATAAAAATAATAAGAATAATAATAAGAATAAGAAGAATAAGAAGTATAAGAAAAATAAAGATAATAAAATAAGAAGAAGAAGAAGGAGATAAGATAGAAGACATTTTTTTCTTAAACCTCATTCTTGAGAATTCTAAAGAGAGAATGTTGTTTTCGAGAGATATAAGCTCACATCTCGAAAAAAAAGTTGCTATTTCAAGCTCAATTTGATGAAAATGGATTATTTAGCTAATAAAAAAAATCCTTTCACAACATTTTAATAAAATTATGAATGCTGAAACAAGGGTTTACGAGATACAAAGTGAACCTGTCATCTTCTTCTCTACTGATGATATGGTGAGTTTTGTAGAGGCTCAAAAATTTTCATTTGTTAGGAAATTTTCACATGGGAGGCCTTGAGTTGAAGTGGTAAGAAACTTCTTCGATCCAATGAAGCGGAATGGTTTGGTGAAAGTGGGTTTAATCAACGAGAAGCACATCTTGTTGCAACTATTCTTCGAAGAGGATATGCATAGAATCTGGATGAAAGGTAAGTGTTTTATAAATGGCTTCCCCATGAGAACATTCAAATGGTCGTCGGAATTTTCAATAATGGAGGAATCAGCCAAGGCCCCGAGTTTGTTTCTTTTTCCCTTATTGCCTATCCATTTTTTCGATAAATGTTCTCTCTACCTTATAGCAAAAACAATAGGAAATCCTCTCTTAATTGATGGCGCTACAGCTACTCTATCAAGATCGAGCATAACTCGAATCTGAATAGAGATAGACTTGCAGGAACCCATCCCACATAGAGTGTGGATAGGAGGCATGGGGGACTTGGGAATTCTGGCAACAAGTTGTGCCAAAAAATCTACCTCAATATTGTCACATTTGTAAAAAACTTGGGCATGGGACTGAATCTTGTATAGTTAAAAAATGAGAGAGGAGCAGAAATTAGTAGTGGAGAGGTGGGGAGAAAATATAGGAAAAGAAATAGTAGTCTATAGAGAAGTTAGAAAGAAAAATGGGCTAGAAAATAGTAGGGAGGAGTAGTCTCTACAATTAGAGGTAGGGGAAGAAGAATGTGAGTTTTATGGGCAGAAGGTAGAGAGAGAAGGAGAAGAAATAAAGGCAAGTAAGGTAAAAATAGTAGGAGGGCAGAGGCTGGAAGAAAAAGAGGAAATTTAGGGCAGAAACCTAGGAAAAGCAACGGAAAATAGGGGAGAGAAGAGGAGAAGAGCGGAGAGGGTGATAGGGGAAGAGAGAGGTTGGGATTATAAGAAAGGGTGGAATGGGATGGGCTAGAGGAGGGTCAAAGAAGACATATGATGCATAAATTAGAGGAATTGCTAAAAAGGATCAGGAAAGGTAAGCATGAAGCTAGGAAGGTGAGGCAAAAGTCTAGGGAAGGATGGAGATAATGGGTAGTGGACAAAGGGCAGTGGGTAGATTAGTTAATAAAAGAAGAGATTAGAAGTTGTCCACTAGTCATGGTTAAACATATAGTTACACATATAGTTATACTTATATTTATACATGTAGGCACATATATTTTTTCATATAATTTTATATATGTATACACATATTTCTCTTTAGGTATAGATATGGTAAAATATATTTTTATATACTAATATATAAAAATGTATATTAAATATATGTTGTTAATTATATTTTTAAATATAGTTATGTATAATGTTTTTATACTTATACATGTAGTTAAGAGAATTAATTATAGTTATATGTTCATATAGTTATAAGTAGTTATAAGTAGTTATAAAAATGTATGTTCATATATTTTTAAACATATAGTTATATATAGATATATTCATACAAGTAGTTATAAATAGTTATACATATAAATGTATACAAAGTTATAAATAAATATATAGATTTACATATATGTATACATAGTAACAAATATAGTTATATTTAATTATATAGAATGTTACATAGTTATAAAAATATTTATATATAGTTATATACATATAGTTAAACATAATGTTGTGTCTTGTTATACATGTAATTATAAATATAGTTACATGTGATTATACATATAATTACGCATATAGTTATACTCATATTTATACATCTAGGTATATATATAGTTTCATGTAATTTTATATATTCATACATATAGTTATGTATATGTATAGATATAGTAAAATTCATTTTTACATACTAATATATAAAAATGTATATTAAATAAATGTTGTTAATTATATATTTATATATAATTATGTATAATATTTTTATAGTTATATATATAGTTAAAGATAATTATTTATAGTTATATGTTCTTATACCTTTAGGATCTAATGGCAAAAAAACTCAAAATATAAAACAAACAAGTTCGGCTTACAACAGATCAGAGCAAAGTAAATGTGGTTTTGTATTTCAGGTGTGCAATATATAAATATAAAATATAATTCAAATCCTTCTAAAAACAAATGATGTTATCCAAATAACTGAACAACACTCAGGTAAAATATGCAAAAATTAGATCTACATCCAGATATGTCAACAAAGTTACTCTCATGCTGCTAAAATTTTTTATGATTTGCTAGCAATGTTATTGGAAAGCCAATCAAGATCCTCGTAGAGGCCCTCACCAGAGGTAGCACATGCACTCTGAATGTACCAATGTCATTGGCGAAGAGAGTGAAGTCCTAGCTTGTCAGTAATTTTAGCTGCATTCATAACATTGGGAAGATCTTGCTTATTGCCAAACACCAGCAAAACTACATATTGAAGTTCATCCTCATTTAGCATCCTGTGCAACTCATCTCTAGCTTCATCAACTTGATCTCTACCATTTTTGTCCACCACAAATATGAGACCTTGAGTATTTTGGAAGTAATGCCTCCAGAGAGGACGAATCATGTCTTGACCATCAACATCCCACACAGTGAAGCTGATGTTTTTGTATTCAATAGTCTTTACATTGAAGCCAATAGTGGGAATTGTGGCGATAATTTCACCAAGCTTCAACTTATACAGAATGGTTGTTTTACCGACAACATCAAGACCTACCATCAAAATACTCATCTCTTTGTTGGCAAACAGTCTGCTAAATAGCTTTTTGAATGTCAACCCCATTTCTTCCACTAAATCTCAATCTCTCTATCGTATGGCGGTAAAGGAATCTGATGAGAGAAACAAATAGAATTGTTAGACCTCAAGAGATGGTCACTAGAGAGGGACGTTAACCTCTATATGTTCTTATACCTATAATATATATAGTTAAAAATAGAGTAATATATAGTTAAACATATAGTTATATATAGATACATTCATACAAGTAGCTATAGGTAAATATACATAAATGTATACAAAGTTATAAACAAATATAAAGATTTAATTATATGAATACATATATTTATACATAGTTACAAATATAGTTATATTTAATTATATATAGTATTACATAGTTATACAAATATTTATATATAGTTATACACATATAGTTATAAATATGTTTGTAGTTAAAATATAGTTATATATAATGTTTTTATAGTTATACATATAGTAAAATACAATTATATATAGTTATTTATTATTATACATATAATGTATTTTTTTAGAAATATAATCATATAGAAGTATACATATAGTTAAAAAATAGTTATGTATAGTTATAAAAATAGTTTACATTATTATAAATATAGTTATAAATACTTTTATATATAATGGCATATGATTATATAATTATACAAGTGTTTAGATATAATATTTGTGTTTAAAATATTTTTATAAATGTTACATTTACATAATTATATATATTTAACACTTTTATAAATATTATATAGAATATATATCATATTTATATAAACATTATAAATATTATATATTTAAATAAAAATTAATATGGTATATAAATGTTTACAGAAATGTATAAACATTTTATATATTATATATTTATTGTATTAAAAATTATATAAATGGATAGTTTTATGTAAATGTTGTATAGATATTTATAAACATTAATACAAATGTATAAATATTTATATATAACATTACATGTTTATATATAATGTAATACATTTTATATATTAAAGTATAGACATTTATATATAATGTCATACAATTATATACATGTATAAATGTTTATATATAATGTTATCTATTTATAATATTTTTAGAGACAACTAAAATAGAACTCATAAATATTAAGTTTGTTTTTTCTTAAGTTATAGAAGCCAAAAACATTAAGCATATTTTTTTTTCTTAAGTTACAGAAGCAGAAAACAATATGCAAACATTTAGTATTTAAAATTCATAAAACCCTAAAAAATTAAATAGTAAAAGAACAAAGTTTACACTAATCATTTATTGTTTCATTAATGGGGTAGAGTCAAAATCATATAAGTAATATGAAAATAGAAGAAAAAAAAGAAAATTGGTGGAAAATTAAAAAAAATAAAACCTAAATATTCTGTAAAAACCAACCTCCTCTAGTGGTAATCAAATTGAGAGAGACAGAGATAATATATAACATTTCGAAGGAGAAGAGTTTTTCACAGCAGAAAGCTGGTGATCGGAGGAGCAGATGGAGAGAAAGCAATGTCAATGCATTGATAGATTATACTTTATGCATAGTCAGTACATACATTGATTAATAAGATGTAATATGTTTTTTATTATTTTTGTGTTGTAGTTATTTAAAATATTGTATTAGAATAAATTATTAAATGAATTTTTTTTAATTTAAAATTTTCATTTATAGTTTCTGTTTTTATTAAATTAAATTTAAGAATATTAAATTATTTAATTAAATTTTTGTTGAAACAGTATGACAATCAACTGTAATTTTTGTTTGTTCATGTCTATAATAATTGTTTTTATATATCTGTGAATATGTTTGTGTTTCTCCAAATTTTATGGGTAAAGGTTTAGCCTATTATAGGTATGTAAAAGCCTATTATTAGTAGCGGTAGCTGTGGAAGTAGCAGTAATAGTGGCACTGATGGCAGAGGTGGCAGTGGTGCCAGAAGTGGTAGCAGCAGTGGCGACGAAAGTGGTGGCGAAAGCGACAATAGTGACACCAGCGGCAATGACAACGAATGGTAGCGACTCCAACGGCAGTGGCAGGAGCCACTACAACAGAGGCAGTGGAGGAAGCGGCAGCATCACCGGTAACGGTGGTAGTGGCAACATCAGTGGCAGCAACGATTGTAGCAGTAGCAACGATAGTGATGGCAGCAGCGATAGTGGAGGTAGCAATGGTAGTGGCAGCAATGGTGGTTACACCGATACCAGAGGTAACACCGGCAGCCACCGCAGCGGCAGCGGTAGTAGGGGCAGGGGCGACAGCGACATCGAGAGCACTAGGAACAACAACAAATGTGGTATATATGTTCCTATATAGTTAGTATATACGTACATATAATTCTACATTTTTTATGTGCATATATATTGAGTATATATGTACTCGGTATATATGTACACATAATACTACAATTTATATGTATAAATACTGCAATAATATATGTATGAGTAAAATGCTAGTATATATGTACATTTTTGCTACAATAATATATATTTATCTAAACAAAGTTTTTTTTTTAATTTATTTTGATTTGATTTACCGGTTTGAATTTTGTACAAATGTTGTACCACATTGTTTCTCATATGAAGCTTGTATAAGTAAAGGGATTTTACAACAGACATGAAGCACCATGACTCGGACAACTTTTTTGCAGCATCAATGCATTGGTAGATTATACTGTATGCATAGTCGGTGGATATATTTATCAATAAGATGTAATATATTTTTTTTATTTTTTTTAGTTATTTAAAATATTGTATTAGAATAAGTTATTTAATGAATTTTTTTTTGTTTAATTAAAAATTTTCATTTATAGTTTCTATTTTTATTAAATTTAATATAAAAATTTAAATTATTTAATGAAATTTTAGTTTAATCTGTATGACAATCAATTTTAATTTGTGTTTGTTCATGTTTATAATAACTATTTTTATATATCTGTGAAAATGTTTGTGTGTCTCCGAATTTTTTGGGTTGAGTTTTAGCCTATTATATGAATGTAAAAGCCTATTATCAACAGCATTAGCAATGACAGCGGTAGCAGTGACGGTAGTGGTGGCAGTGGAAGTGGCAGTGGCTTTAGTGGAGGCGGCAGCAGTAGTGGGTGCTACAGCGGTGGTAGCAGTGGCAGGAGTGGTGACATCGGAGGTAGCAGTAGCGGCTGCAGCAATGGAAATAGTGGCGGTAGCAGTGGCTGCACTGGAAACAGCAGCATTAGCGGTAGAGGTGGCAACGGTAGCAGTGGTGGCAGTAGCAGCGGGGTCCACGGTGCCAATGGCAGCTGCTGCATGCAGCAATAGCACCGGTGGTGGGGGCAACGGTCGCAGCGGCGGCGGCGGTTGCCGCCGTCGCCGCCGTTGCCACCTCTACCACCACTGCCACTGCTTCTAGTGTAGTCGTGGCTTCCACCACTACTGAAGTAGCCATAGCGGCCAGCGGTAGCAGTGGTGGTGACTGCCAGTGACGACAGCTGGGCTACTGCGGTGGCAACGGCCAGTAATGGAAACTACTGTAGCTGCGGCGGCAGTGGCCAGCGACGGTAGTAGTGGTAGCTATGGCGGTGGTGACAACGACGATAGGAGCAGTGGTATTGGCAGCAACAGTGACAATGGTAGCAGTGGCAGGAGCGGTAGCGAGAACAACAACAACAACACCAAATGAGGTATATACATACAAATAAAGTCAATATATATGTACATATAATACTGTAGTATTTTATGTGTGTATATATTGAGTATATTTGTACTCAATTTATATGCACACATAATACTGCTCTTTTTATGTACATTTACTGTAGTAATATATGTATGAGTGAAATGCTAATATATATTTATATATATACTGCAAGATTATATATGTATCAAAACATAACTTTTTTTTAATTTGACTGAGTGGTTTAAATTTCTTATAGATATGATACCTCATTGTTCCTCATACAAAGCTTCTATAAGTGATGAGATATTTTACTAGATATTATGTGTCGTGACTCGGACAGCTTTGTTGTTGTAGAAAAATGATGATCGGATGAGCAGAAGAAGATAAAGCAACGTCAATGAATGAATATATTATACTTTATGCACTGTCAGTAGATACATTGATGAATAAGATGAAATAAAATTTTGTTATTTTTTTGTTTCAATTATGTAAATTATTGAATTAGAATATTAGATTAAGATATTAACTGATTTTATTTTTTGTTTATTATAAATTATTTATAGTTTCAATTTTTATTCAATTTGATCTAAACATATTAAATTATTTAATTAAAAATGTTAAACTAATTTAAATTCTGAAATTAATTTTAAAATTAAAATATCTAGGGAAAAATCCCTTGCTAAATTAGCAAATGGAAATCCCTTGCTAATTTAGCTAGGGAATTTTCCCTACCTAATTTTGCTAGGGAAATATTAAAAATAGCGACAGATTTTCCGTCGCTAAATTAATTTAGCTAGGGACTATATCCGTTGCTATAATTTATAAATCAACACTTTAGCTAGGAATCATTCGTCGTTATTTTTACTTAGCGACGGAAAATCTCATTTATCTTGCTAATTTAGCTAGGGTATTTGTCATTTTTATCAAGTTATTTTTCCGTTGCTATCTTTCTAGCTAGGGACACTATCCATCCCTAAATTTTAGCAAGAAGCACTTTAGATAGGAAACCGATCAATTGGTAATCCGTTGCTATATCCCGTTTAGAGATGGAAAATACCCATTTAGCTAGGGAATTGTCCCTAACTATATGAGATTTTTCTTGTAGTGTCTATGGAAGCTTGTGTGTAGATATGAGCATCACTAATCATGTATGCAACTCTTTATAGTGGTTCTAGGAAACCAAACGTCAAAGTAATGATAAATTGATATTCATATGGGAAACACTATGAATATAGTTGATGTTGTAGTTAAAGATTGCATGTTTTAGTTTGATAGAGATATTGTTTTAATTTTGAAAGATTATCTTTATGTGCCTTTAATCAGAAGAAACTTTATTTCTATTTCTAGTTTGGTTGATGATGATTTTTTTTTATTCAATGATTTTGTAATAATTAACTTGAATAAAAATATTATCTATTTTGGTACATTAAAAGAAAGCTTTTATATTATTTAAACTATTTCTACACTACTATAATAAATTGAGTCCAATAATATCAACACCTTACCTTATAAAAATAATATAATTTTGGTATGAACCATACCTATCTTTAGCACATATGCATTTGTCATATAAATTTAAAATAGATTTCAAGACTAGTTAAAAATGGATTTTTAATTTCATTGAAAGTGGAAATACTTCCAATATGCAATTCATTCTTAGAAGGAAAAAATAACTAATCAACCTCTTGTAGTTAAAGGCTATTAAATAAACAACCATCTTGATTAGTTCTTTCTAATATATGTGGTCCCATGGCTATTAAATAAACAACCATCTCGATTAGTTCTTTCTAATATATGTGGTCCCATGGCTATCCAAGCAAGATGTGATTTTTCATATTATGTCACTTTTATTGATGATTTCTCAAAATATATATACATTATTTGATATGCCATAAGTCTAATATCTTGGAAAATTTCAAAGAGTACATGATGGAAAATAGAAATGTTAGAATAAATATCTCAATACATTATGATCTGATCTTGGTGGCGAGTACCCCTTGGGAAAGTTAGGGACTACTTGTTAGATCTAAAGATTACATCCTAATTATTTGTGCCTATTATTTTATAGCAGAATGGTGTAGTAGAAAGAATGAATAAGACTCTTATAAAAATAATAATATTAATAAGTTATACGAACATGTCTGATTTATTTTGGGGATATTAGAAAAAAATAGCATAAATTTTAAACTGAGTTCCATCTAAGCATGTAACTTCTTGTCCAAATGAATCGTGGACTGACATAAGCCTAGTCTAAATTACATTTATTTGTGGGGTTACCTGGCAAATGTGTAGAAAGGAATAACAGATAGTTGGAATCAAGAATAGAAGTTTATTTCTTCATTGGATATCATAAAGGAACTAAATGTGGTTTGTTTTATAGTCAAAAGGATCAGAAGATCATTATTAGAACAAATGCCTAATTCCCAAAAATAAGATTATATGACAAATCACAAGCCTAAAAGCAATATTGTTCTAGAGGTATTGATAGGAGATAAACCAGTCTAAACTTTTTAATATCATTAATACAAGAAGAAAACTACAATATAATATTTCAAATACCTCATTGCCTCATCATAATGAGAGAATTATTGACAATAGTATTGATACTAAACCCTAGGAACTTATCATTGATATGCTGGTTGCATAGCTAGTGGGCAAAGGTCATAATAGTTCAAAAAAATTAATGTATACACAACTTGTTGTTAAACATATATAACCAGAGAAGTGTCACATTATAGTGGGAGAGTTATTTGTCAACATACAAGGTATACATGCTTGGGAGAATCTTATGAAGAAAATTTTTGAGGAGCTTGACAATGATCCCAGAAGCTATGATTAAATAGTTAAAGATAAGGATGCAAAATATTTACAAAAGGATATAAAATCATAGATATAGTCAACATAATCCAATTATGTATGGGATGTTATGGAACCACATGAAGAGATACAACTGATGAAGTGTAAATGGATCTATAAGAAAAGGAGAGGAACATATTATAATGTTGAGATTTATATGGCTAGGCTTGTGCAAAAAGTATTATTCAGAAAGAAAGAATTGATTGTGAGGAGGGCTTTTCCTTAATAACCATGCTAGAATCAATTTATGTCCAATGTAACTTATTATGTCGATGAGATTGATAGAAAGACGTAAAGACTACATTCTTAAATGTATACCTTGAAAAATATATCTATAGGATGCTGTGAGATGGTTTCATAAAAAAGGCCAAGAGCACATGTTGTGTGAGTTAAAGAAGTCATTTTATAGACTAAAATAAGCATATAGATATTAGAATACACATTTTGATCAAGTAATTAAGTCTTATGGTTTTGATCTATGTCAAAATGAGCACTATGTGTAAATAAAGAGAAGTGATAACATTATGGTAATCTTGGTTTTATATGCAAATAATATATTATTCATTGGTAATAATGTGTGTTTATAGTATTTGGTTAAAATCTAGATGTCAAGTTAATTTGATATGACAAACTTAGGAAAAGTTGCTCACATTCTTGGAATTAAGATTTTATGAGATCATAAGTAAATAATGATGGGTTTATCTCAAGCTGTTTATATTGATCAGAGATTGACTAGTTTTAGCATGCAAGAGTCAAAAAAGGTTTTTTCATTTAAGTTCTATCAAAAGATCAGTGTTCCAAAACACCTAATGAGATAAAGAAAATAAATATAATTTTCTATGCATTAATAGTAAGAAGCTAGAGGTATGCAATGCTCTACACTTTACATGATATCTATTTTTCTATATGTATGATAACACTACAAAAATTTACTGAATTACCGACCAATTATTTGGTCGGTAATTCTGTGTTTTTTGGTCGGCAAACCTAATACCGAGCATTTACCGACCAAAAAATTTGATCGTAATTTTACTCGTCGGTAATTTTTTTACCGACGAAAAATTAGTCAGTTGGTAAATTATCGACCATTTACCGACCCTCTACCGACAAATAATTATCGACTATATTCTGATAATTTTCTGACCAAAATAATTAGATCGATACATGATATTCAAATGGTTGGTAATTAATGATAATTTACAGACCATTTAACGACAAATAATTGCAGACTAAATTCCAACTACTTTCCGACCAAAAGTATTTGGTTGGTAAATGATCTCCAAAGGGTCGGTAATTATCGACCGACTACAGACCATTTAGCGACAAATAATATTCGACTATATTCTGACCATTTTTCAACCAAAAGTATTAGGTCGGTAAATGGTCTCCAAATGGTCGATAATTACTGATAATTTATAGACCATTTACCGATAAACAATTTTCAACTATATTACAACTATTTTCTGACCAAAAGCATTAGGTCGGTAAATGGTCACAAATGGTCAGTAATAACCAATAAAATTACGACAAAAAACTAACCAAAATCTTTTAAAATCATTGGTCACTAAATTATCTCCAATAGTATTATCGACCATTTGGTGACCTTTTACTTACTATTGATATTAAAAAATTATAGTTAGGTTTTTATCACAATTTTGTTGGCAATTAATGACCAAATATTTTTTTTTCTAGTTTTGATTTAAATATCTCACTTTTGAAATATATATACATATAGAAATATATTTAGATTATGCAACAAAAAAAGTTCAATTTAAAACCAACAAACAACTATTTATACTGCATATTTATAGTAAATACATCAAAATAAAATAAAAATGAAATCTAAAATCAAAGTTTAAGGCATGAAAAATAAATGTGTGTAATACACTCAATCATCCAACCTAGTTTCATAATCATTTTGCTACGATGTATCTGGTCCGCATGGTGAGATGTTGGTTACTGGGGTCGAGTTGTCTCATACTGCTAGTCCTGATGCAGGTTGCTGCAAGTACTGTTGTAGGTGATAGATTAGATGTTGTAGATAGAGCATTATGCCGAACAATCCGAGGTAGATCATCAGGGTTGAACTGCAGTCCTTATTCCTGAAACTTCTTTGTAAGCTAGTCAAAACGAAGATGCAATAATTTAACTGTAGTCCTCCACTCGTCCAATAGTTATTTTCTCTTCAATAGGTTTTGTCCTAATCCATAATGGAGCATTAACATAAAACATTTTGGAATTTTGTAATAAGCATAAAAAAAGGGATCAAACAAATTAACCAGTGCTGCAAACATCTTCTTTGTTTGTTGAAAATTACTATGTACTTGGAAACACAAGGCACAATAAATTTGTAACTAAATTTTACAGGATGAAAGTTCAATACATACATACATACATGGATACATAAATACATGGATGCATACACACACACACACACACACACACACACACACACACACACACACACACACATATATATGACCTTTTTTTCTTCTAATAGATGCAAATTGTAATAGAAAAATAAAATCTTTTTTTATAACTTATTAATCTTAACACATTATGCCTAATCTGAATACCGAACAAAGTTATTCAATCAATTACAAATTATTTTTCCATCCATTGCATCTTAACACATAATGACAAGCAGCTTAGAAGACTATGAAATTTACTTGTAAAACTTCTAATAGCATCATAAAAGACTACTAGACCACATCTTGTCTTGTATGGAGCCGTTGTGATTTCTCTCAAGGCCTTAACACATTGTATGGGTTGGTATCATTAAAAGGTAGAGATTACACCAAACAATTAGGAAAGATGTCAGTAAGATGAAAATAGTTCAAAACACAAATAAATAGCTAGCAAGTAATAGAATCTGTAAAAGCAACTCATGTGATTCATCAACCACTTAAACTGTTATTTATGAGTAATGTCAAACATAGAGGCGTAAAAATGACCGTGTTGTGCTAGAATGGTCCATTATAGTGTGGAATATATGTATAGTTATATGTTATTATACATATAGTATATAAAGTTATAAATAATTATATATAGTTAAACATATAGTTATATATAGATATATTTATACAAGTAATTATAAGTAATTATACATAAATGTATATAAAGTAATAAACATATATATAGATATACATATATGTATAAATAGTTACAATATAGTTATATTTAATTACATAGACTTTTATTTAGTTCTACAAATATTTATATATAGTTATACACATATAGTTTAACATAATGTTGTTTGTTGTTATACATGTAATTATAAATATAGTTACATGTGATTATATATATAGTTACACATATAGTTAAACTTATATTTATACATGTAGGTTTATATATTCTTTCATTTAATTTTATATATTTATACATATAGTTATGTATAGATATAGATATAGTAAAATACTTTTTTATATACTAATTATATACAAATATATATTAAATATAAATTGTAAATTATATATTTTAAATATAGTTATGTATAATGCTTTTATAGTTATACATATAGTGAGATACAAATATTTATAGTTATATTTTTTACATATAGTATATATAGTTATAAATAATTATATATAGTTAAACATATAGTTACACACACACACACACACAAAAGTAATTATAAGAAATTATAAATAAATGTATACAAAGTTATAAACAAATATATAGAATTTACATATATGCATACATATATGTATAAATAGTTACAAATATAGTTATATTTAATTATATAGACTTTTATTTAGTTCTACAAATATTTATATATAGTTATAAACATATAGTTTAACATAATGTTGTATGTTGTTATACATGTAATTATAAATATAGTTACATGTGGTTATACATATAGTTATACATATAGGTAAACTTATATTTATACACGTAGGTTTATATATTTGTTCATTTAATTTTATATTTTTATACATATTGTTATGTATAGGTATAGATATTTTAAAATACTTTTTTATATACTAATATATACAAATATATATTAAATATAAGTTATAAATTATATATTTAAATATAGTTATGTATAAAGCTTTTATAGTTATAAATATAGTAAGATACAATTATTTATAGTTATATATTATTATTCATATAATATATATAGTTATAAATAGTTATATATAATTAAACAAATAGTTATATATAGGTATATTAATACAAGTAGTTACATTAATGTATACAAAATTATAAACAAATATATATATTTACATTTATGTATACATAGTTACAAATATAGTTATAATTAATTATATAGAGTTTTATATAGTTATACAAATATATATAAATAGTTATACACATTTAGTTAAACATGATGTTGTATGTTATTATACAGTAATTATAAATATAATTACATGTGATTCTACATATAGTTACACATTTAGTTATAGTTATATTTATACATCCATGTATAAATATGTTTTCATTTAATCTTTTATATTTATACATATCATTATGTATAGGCATAGATATAGTAAAATACTTATTTATATTTTAATATATACAAATATATATTAAATAAAAGCTGTAAATTTAATATTTAAATATAATTATGTATAAAACTTTTATTGTTATACATATAGTAAGATACAATTATTTATAGTTATATATTAGTATACATATAATATATAAAGTTATAAATAGTTATATATAATTAAACATATAGTTATATATAGATATATTCATACGAGTAGTTATAAGTAGTTATACATAAATATATACAATGTTTTAAACAAATATTTTGTTTTAATTATATGAATACATATATGTATACATAGTTACAAATATAGTTATATTTAATTATATAGAGTGTTACATAGTTATACAATTATTTATATATAGTTATACACATATAGTTAGTTATACATTATTATATAGTTAAAAATTAGTTATGTAAAGTTATAAATATAGTTATAAAAATAGTTTACTTTATTATAAATATAGTTATAAATACTTTTATATAAAATGGCATATGATTATATTATTAAACACGTGTATCTATATAATATTTGTGAATAAAATATTTTTATAAATGTTATTTAAATATAATTATATTTATATGTAACACTTTTATAGATAATATATTGTATATATATCACATTTATATAAACATTATAAATATTCTATATTTATATAAAAATAATATGTAATATAAATATTTACCAATTTATATAATCATTTAATGTTACATAATTGTTATAAAAAAAATTATATAAATGGATAGTTTATGTAAATGTTGTATAGATATATATAAACATTATAAATACGTATAAATATTTATATATAACATTATATGTTTATATAAACATATCAATGTTTAATTATAATGTAATACATTTATATATATTAAAGTATAGACATTTATAACTAATGTCATACAATTATATAAATGTATAAAAGTGTATATATGCTATTAAACATTATAATTTATTCGGATACAACAAAAATAAAACCCATTAACATTAAGTTTACTTTTTCTTAAGTTACAGAAGCAAATAAATCAATCATTACATATTTTCTTCAGTTACAAAAGGATAGAACAAAATGCAAATATTTTGTATTTGAAATCAAAATCAATAAAACCCTAAATATCTAAACAGTAGAAGAATAAAGATTACACTGAAAAATTATAGTTTAATTAATTGTAGAGTCAAAATCATATAGGTTAAATGAAATAGAAGCAAAAATGAAGAAATTCAGAGGAGAATTAAAAAAAAGCTAATACCCAATTATCCTGAAAAAACAAAAATCTGATTGTCCTAATAAAATTCAGAGAGACGAAGATATGTATAAGTATTTTGAAGGAGAAGAATAAAGAAAAACTTAACTGGATTCAGAAGAAGAGATACAAATTCTTCAATTTTATACTTGCAGTCGTGCATCACTCTTGCTTCAAAAAATGACGGAGATACATATGTTTGTAAGTGTTAAAGACATAAAAAATGAATTTTAAATCAAAAAATTAAACCTATGACTTATCGACCAAAATTATGGTTGGTAAAAGGTCGGTACGCACAAAGTTATAAATATTTTTGAAATATCACTTTATTGACCAATTTTAATGGTGATATATTTCTGTTTGTTAAATGGTCGGTAATTTATCGATAATTTATATTAGATAATTCCATCTTAATTTATAGACAGATTTCTGACCAAAAACATTTGGTCGGTAATAATGATCATTCTTTGGTCAGAAATTTGGTCGAAAATATTTTTTTTCTGAAATCCCTTTTTGGTATCTAAATGGTCATGAATTGTTTAGTAATTACCGACCCATATATTAGATCGGTAGTTTGGTCAGTAATTACGATGTTATAAATATTTTAGAAAGTAACTTTACAGACCAATTTTCATGGTATTATATTTTTGGTCGTTAAATGGTCGATAATTTTCTGGCAATTTTTTTTCCTCTAATTCCCTCCTAATTTACAGACTAATTTCAGACCAAAGATATTTGGTCGGTATGTATAGTCGATCTTTGGTCGGAAATTTGGTCAGAAATATTTTTTTTTTCAAAACCCCATTTTGGTCTTTAAATGGTTGTGATTTGGTCAGTAATTACCAACCTATATATTCAGTCAGTATTTGGTCGGTAATTACGACATTATAAATATATTGGAAAGCCACTTTATCGACCATTTTTAATGGTTATATATTTTTGGTCATTAAATGGTCAGTAATCTTTCAGTAATATTTTTTTGATAATTCCCTCCTAATTTAAAGAACAATTCCTGACTGAAAATATATGGTCGGTATTTGGTTGGAAATTTGGTCGAAAATATTTTTTTTTCAATGCTCCTTTTTGGATCTCTAAATGGTCATGAATTAGTCAGTAATTATTGACCTATATTTTTGGTCAGTAAATGGTCGGTAAGTACGAAATTATAAATAATTTGAAAAATCACTATACCGACTAATTTTAATGGTAATATATTTTTGGTCTTTAAATGAGCAGTAATTTGTCGGCAATTTGTATTCCATAATTCCATCCTAATTTACAGACCGATTTCAGACCAAACACATTTGGTCGGTAATAATTGTCGGTCTTTGGTTCGAAAATTTTTCTTTCGATATACTTTTTTGGTCTCTAAATGGTCTTGATTTGGTCAGAAATTACCTACCTAATTTTTAGGTTAGTAATTTGGTCGGTATTCTCGTTATTTTTAGTAGTGTAAGTAGATATTAATCAAACTCAAAACACGAACATTGGACAATAATAAAACATGTAATCAAGTAGTTGAAAAGGACTTGAGATTTATTTGTTGGTGTACTAAGCAAAGAATCTAGTACCTATTAGGTATACTCGCTTAGATTTCCACTTAGATGAGTATTTCAGAATATCCAACTTGGGTTATGTGTTTACCTTGAGATGTCGAGCCATAAGTTAGAGAAGTATCAAACAATCTTATTATACTAATTTTTACCATGGAAAATGAGTATGTGATAGCTTTAGAGGCAACCAAGGAGGATGTGTGACTTAGGAATTTTCTAACGGACCTAGGGGTCATTCCTTCTATGTAACTATATATTTTATTTGATAATAGTGGTGTAGTTACTAATTCAAAGAAACCTAAAGGCATATAAAAAGGTGAAACACATCAAGCACAAATATCATTTAATAATAGATATTATAAAAAGAGGAGATGTGATAGTAATAAAACTTGTATTGGTAGACAACTTAGTGGATCCTTATATGAAGAGTCTTTTAGCTAAAGCTTTTGATAGACATGTGGCATCATGACTTTAAAGGTCAAGTTTCAATAAAATAATAATAAAATAATAATTTATGTTTTGAATTTAAATGCATAAGTTGATAAATTCAGAATTTAATTATTAAACCACAATTCAAAATTCTAGAAAATTGAATATCCACATAAATATCCAAAATGAATAGTGTACACTATAAATGTATCCATGTGTAATAAAATCCATAAAATATAAAATATTCATAAGTTACTTTTTGAACTAAAATTATTTTTCTAGAATATAAATTCTTAGAAATCAATAATCCATAACAATAACATAAACATATGATTTTTGGGGAGAATACTTTAGATATCATTCTATGCTATTCTTTAATTTAAATTTTTAATTCACTGGCTTCTAGACATGTAAATGACAATTACTTTAGTATATCCAATTATTGGATATAATTTTTCTTTTCAGTAACCTACTAAGCACATTACATTAGCATATCACAATAGCACTAGAATATCCAAAAAATGAGAATAGATTCTTTAGGTTCTATACAAACAAAAAAAATGCACAGGACACACTTAATAAAAACAACACAACCCTCTATTCTCTTTATTATGTTTCTTTCTAGCATATGTTAAAAGAGAAAAAAAAAATCAACCTTCTGAAAAAAAAACTCAACCTTCTGAAAAAAAAATAAGAGAACCCCATATCCTCTATTATGTATTTTTTTTTCTATATAAAAAGTGCAAACTTCTGAAAAATGAGAGAACCTTTTTATGTAGTCTGTTTTTTTTTGTTCTATTAAAAAATATATGATGGGACACTCTCCAAACCAAAAGGAACCACACATGCCTCTTTGGAAAAATAGGAATTACTTATTTTTCCAAAAATAGTTTATTTAATTTAGAACATTGCACTTTCTTGGTCCATCATGCTCCACATTTGTAGAAAGAAAAACTAGAAAACATTAGTAACTAAAAAACACAATATGCATTCTTAAAATAATAATAATTTATTGATATTTTAAAATTAAAACAACCAAACAAAAACATAGACTAAATAAAATGTGATATACCCAAATTAGGCAGACATAACAATCTCTTTCTTTGCCATAGGGCAATAGACACATATCAACATGCATTTTAAAGAAGTTAAATTTAGACAATTTAATTCATTTAGTAAATATATCATCAATATTTTGTTTATGTATGCTTTTTTAAGAATATACAACTTTTAATAGAATACATCTTATATCCAATGACATTACACATCAATATGCTTCAACCTACAATGAAATATTAAATTTTTTGATAAATGTATAACATTTTAATTATCACATCATATAGTGTTTGTATCATGTCATACATCAAAGTCTACAAAAAATCATTTCATCCATAAAGTTTCTTCGTAGAATTTAATAGTTATAATGAACATAGCCTTAATGTTGGGTAGTACTATGTACCTAAGTAACTTTGATTTCTTGCATATTACTCCCGCTCCAATGATTTTTATATAACCCAAGGTAGATCTATATGAATCCAAATTATTGATCATATAAGAATTAGTGCATCTGAGAAACATGAGTTTTAACTTGCCTTTCCATCAACATAGCTAAGAAAATCCTCATAGATATTTCAATATAGAGTGCACTATAGCATAGTGATATTTAACCAATTTTGTGTGTTATATCTAGTCTAGTGCAAACCATAACATGCATAAGACTATTGATAATTATGGCATAGGAAATATGATTCATGTTTTTCCTTTCCTCATTAGTCTTAGGACTATTCTAGGTACTCGACATAACATCTTTGGCTAAGGGGATTGATATAAACTAGACCTCTTTCCTAAAAAAATCCCTTAAGAACTTTATTGATATTACCTTCTTGAGATTACTAGATATGCCTAAATGGCCTATCCTTAGTGATGACTAACTTTATAAAATGTACTTGACGTGGCCTAAGTCTTTTATAGAAAAGGATTTTACTAGAATTCTCTTAATATTATTAATCTATGATATGCTACAATCATTGATTAGCTTATCTTCAAAGTATAATAATTATATAAGCTCATCATCACCTAACTAAAGACTGATAAATAGATAGTGGTCATAAAAAGTATACTAAAAATCATGAAACATTATGAATAATAAAATTTCTTGCACCACTACCTAGATTTATAAAATGCTCAAGTCCATAGAATTTTTTTTTTCAATTTGCATACAAGACCATTTTTTAGTTTTACTATGAGTCTATTAGGCTGATCCATATATAGAGTCTACTATGATCAATTTATAAATATAAGATGGTAACCAAATTTTTAACTATCGGAACAAAAGATATTTTTACTATGAGATAAAATATCTCATCAAAATTAATTCATTTCTTTTGGCTAAACCGCTTGAATACTAATTGAGTCTTATATCTTAGTTTACAATCATCTCTAGGTTTTAGTTTGAAAAAATCATTATATCTTTATGCATACCATAAAGTCATTCACCTTTATTGTAAAGAAAGATGGCCACCTATAAAGTCTCGAGCTCACCTACATTAATGAGTAATATAATATAATAGAATCTAAAGGATAACTTGTGAGGTGTAGATGATCTTCTCAACTCTGGCTAAAATTTATCATCAAGAACAACTAGGTTCCACCTATTTCCAACTGTAATATGATTCCTCACCTTTTCAAATGTAATAGAATCATCAGGTAAATCATGTGACTTGGATTCATCATGTGGCTACTCATTTTATCCCTCTTAATCTGGTTGATTTCTCGAAGAAACTAGGACTAGATTTATAAAAATAGAAATCTCTATGGCTCACTCCATCTATGCTTAGATGATTATTATCCACTAATAACTTCTCTGGAAAAAAATATCTCTTCTCCAACCAAGCTTTTTGACAATTGAGTCTCATATTTTGTATTCAAACTCTTCATGTCCATAGCCAATAAAGATGTATGAACATGTAATAATATCAAGTTTTGATCATTCAATTTTTGGGATGGGAACAAAAATTTCATAGCCAAGTGATCATATGAGATATTTTTCTCAATATCTAGATTTTATTGGAAACATCTCTAATATCAAGATATCATCCAGATATATGTTGATTTAATTAATAGGCATATGCATAGCTTCTATCCAATGGTTTATGAAATAAGCATATGAAAAAGCATGCACCATAATCTCTCATCAATAGTAAGATTTATTCTTTTAGCCATGTTGTTTAAATAAAATATCTTGGCTGATATCTTTTCATGTCTAATGCTATATGATACATAGTAGCTCTCAAATTAGCATATGTATTCTACCCCATTATCAAAATGTATGAAGATCATTTTCTTATCAATCTCTCCCAACTCTATTATGGAAATCATTAAAGATAAGAAATACAAATTCTTTCATTTTTAGGGTAAATGCTCATACTTTACTAGAGTGATTATCAGTAAATGTGATAAAGTAATGGGATTCACCAAGTATTCTACTCTACATAGAACATACATCAATATGGATAAGATCTAAGATATTCAATCTCTTTAAGGGTGGATGCGAGTGGAAAGTTATTTTATGGGTTTTCCATCCATATATTCCATATACTCATCAAGAGAGGATTGATGTTTAAATGATAAGATATATTTTCTAGTTAGAAGTTGAAGACCTTTCTCACTCATATGATCGAGTCACTTATTCCAGAGACTAATATTAGTCTTTTGATGAATACTATTTACTTGATCTCTAGGTACTATTTCCTAAGTGATGCAAAAGTTCTCTCCTTATCACAATGACTAATGAGCACTGGGCTAGTTTTTACTAGACTTCATCAAAATGACTTGTATATCCTATGTCATCCAACATGCCTAAATATATCAAGCTCACAAAAATGTATAGTATGTACCAATATTTTAGTATCAACTGATATCTCATATGTATCGATAGATAAATTTTTACAATACCCAAAAATGATGTTCTAGTATTTCCCATATTTATTGTGTCATAATTATGATGTATGATTGTAGTAAAGAGTAAATATGTGGGGTGATGTGGAATGAGGATTTTGAGTCAATAAGCCAATCACCTTCCCAGATACTAGATTAGTAGAATTATCATTGCTAAGTAGTATCAATTAACTTACAAGTTAACATTAACCTCCCTCTCTCAAGTCTATTCCTTCTCGTATCATGTTGCCAGAGTATTTTCCAAAATAAAAAAAAGTCTTATTCACAACATTCAACTCATTATAATGATGATATTTGACTACATTTTTAGTTTGTGACTTGTTTTTAGAAGACTATGTTCTTTAATCACTCTATGTATTCCTAGTGGTGTTCCTATCACATCTCTCAGAAATAAAGATACTATGAGAATCTCATCTTTTCTCTTTTCTCATTGCTTCTTTAGGCAATAAGGTTCTATTACAACATACATTGATAGAATACCTTTTAGTGGTGGCATGCTCAAGAAACCACAAAGGTATACCAACTTTGTGATAGTAATCTCAACATTATGCAAGTAAGTAGTTTATCTCCCAAGAGAATCTTCATAGATATAAATTGATTCACTTGTCCTTAGAAAAGATTAATGTGTGCGAAATTAGGTTTCCTTCTTTTAACTTTATGTTAACTAGATGTCTAATGATCAATATCTTATTTCTAAATGTATTCTTTTTAAACATAAACTTTAGTGTCTACCATTAACTACTTATCCTTTTTCAAATGGTGGAGGTATCCCTAAAGTTCATATCTTCTCATTATTCTTCACTCAATAATTTAGGTTTTGTCTTTCTCTTCATAGGTCATATAAATGTTTGACGATAATATAGGTATACATTTTATTTTTCCAAATAGAATAATCTACATTGATTAACTTTATTAGCATATAGTGGTCCTCAATGTAACAAAAGTCAATGTTAATTATAGGTAAGTTATACAAACAAAAATATCTCAACGTACATCTGTATCACTATGTTGGTATCAGAATAATCATATACTAATATAATTTTAATGAATAAACTAGATACCATGTTGGCATTAACAAACGACCATTTCAATGAATGTTTTAACACTTCTTTTTTGGTGGTATTAGGAACCAATGCTCCAATACAAGTTATTTATAAGGCTGATCTATCAGTGATTAATTCAAAAATACTAAAAACATCGAGATAATTAAATAAAATTCAAACTAGGAATTTTATTTAAACCAAAACCAATAATTTTAGTTCTAACTTTAAATGCAAAAGTCCAAAAATTTAGAATATAATTATCTAACCACAATTCAAAATCCTATAAAATCAAACATATTTATAAATACCCAAAGTCCAATATACAATATCAATATGAACAACAAGTGATAAATACTTATTATCATGTACTAAAATCAATTAAACATAAATTAACCAAAAAATTATATTTGAACTAATTTATTTTTCTAGAATATAAAGCCCTCAAAATTTGTAATCTAGAACAATAATGTAAACATGATATTTTTGTGAACATTATTCTAGATATCATTCCATATTATTCTTTAGATCAAATGTACAATTTATTAGCTTCATGGTGAGGAAATATTAAAGTGACAAATCACTTTAGTATATCCAATTATTGGACATAAGATGAGAGTCTATCTAGTAATTTTCCTTTTTTTCTGCAACCTTCCAAGCACAATACAATAGCACAACATAGCAACAATAGAATAATAAAAAAAAGCATAATAACTTATTCAGCTTCTATCCAAAGAGAAAATGCAAATCACATAGAATATCAACAATATATTTCTTTGTTCTCTTTATTTCTATGATAAAACTTCATAGTAATGCGACTTCAATTGTTTCTAAGGATTGTTATTAACTGTTTGCATATGGAATTATCTGACACAAGTTATTTTGGATTTACTTTATTGTTAGCTTCTTATTTTCACTATGATGATCATTGATATTACTTCATGTTATAAACTATTCAACTAACTGATTAACTTTTAACATGCAACATGTTTCAATCTTGATCAAATAGTGTGTTACATTTATTTTTAGGCTTTTTAAAGAAGAAGTCTACTAATCACCCTCAGCCTCTCCAATATTTGTTTAAAAATTCTTTTGTTTAGTTTGTGATTGATATGATCAAGTCAACAGTTTTTCATTTTATCTTAGTTTCATTTTCAAGATATTTTTGTTTATCATCATTTATCAATAATATTTGTTATACAAAATTGACAATAGGAAAAGATGCCAATCATATTTTTAAATTGATGATTTATTTAGTGTTGCCCTGATAGAATGAGTATGCCAAGAACCTTCTCACAATATTAGATAATTAGTGTATTAGTTTTAAGGCATTACTTTTTTCACAAGTTGTGGTGAGTTGCAAAGCCACCAAGTATTGAAAAATAAAAATTATCAAAGAACTTTCAAATGATAAACTTATATAGTGTGGGGTAAATATAGAAAAACTGCATACAAAGGTTTGAACTTTGGATAAGTAGTTTTTGTCCATGAATAATGAACTAGAAATCTTCTTCTGCCGAAAAAGAACAAATAATTATTTTACAAATCTTTCAAAAAACCATTTAGAGACTATTTACAAAGTTTGGACTAAGATAATTATTAGTTAATATAATTTTTTGAAAGCTATACCATTTGTCAAGATTAAGGTGTTTTCTTAGCTAACCCAATGTGTCATGCTACAAATGCTATGCTAAAGAAGTTAAATGTTTGGTCATAATCTAAATAGGTAGTTATAATAAAGAAGATACATTGATAATATACATTTTCTTTGGAAAAAGTTCTTGATGATAAGAAATATAAAATATTCATCTATTAAAATAAATCATAATATACGAACAAATAAATCACAAATCCTTCATTTTATTGACATATTCATGATCCATGTCAACACTATCATTTCAAAGAAGTTTATATTAAATGTGTTTCTATTGAGGAAAACCAAGACCTAAAATACTATGAAATTTGATATTGGAAATTTTCTTGTTCTCACAAAATTTTAGTTAACTATCTAGAGTAATCTTTGATCAACTTATTTAAATTATCTATTTATCAAAAAATTACCAAATGCACAATAGATTAATTCTTGACTATAAATACTATACATAATTATATATAAATCTAAGTTACAATAATGTAGCTACCATCCAACAAAAATTTGTGATAAATTTTATAAATGCAAAGTAAAAATGCACAACACAAATTCAAAATATGTCAAATATATATTTTTAATTATGCCAAAAATTATATTTTTCAAATATATGGAAAATTATAATCTTCAAATCTACCAAAATTTATAATTTTATGGAAATTATAATCTTCAAATTTGCCAAAAATTATAATTTTCAATTTCTATTTTTATTTTTAAAAAATATTTGTATCCTATCAAAAATATGTTTCAAATATTAATAAAAATATTATGCCCAAAATAATATATTTTAACCATGAAATTCAGTAAAATATACACATTTATGAAGAAACACAATGTTGGAAGTAAAAACAACAAAGTCTACAATTCAAAATCAATTACACCCTTAGGGTTTAGTAGTCTTAAAATAATAAAATATAAAATAAAATAATTAGAATCCTTATAATATTCTAGTAAAAATCTGCCAGCACCTAAAATAACTTTTTTCAACTACCATATATTTTAGTAAATCAATCCTAACCACCCTATGGTAATGATACAAAAAATGTCAAGATAAATCACTCAGGCTATTGACAAAAACACTTGCAATAGAAACAACCAAGTAACATAACCAAAAATAAAAACCTTAAAGTACTTGAGTTTTTTTTTTTTTTGTATTTCAAGTATAAAATTGGCAAGAGGTGGAAGAAAGAAGCTCCCTCTTCAATGATCCCTTTTTTTTCATGCAATTTATAATTTGTGCATGGATGTGTCCTCCTTACATCTTCTTTCATAAAATACAGATCTTTTTTTTATTTTCTATGTTTTTGGTTTCCTTATCTCAACCCACGAATATAATCCCCATGAAACTTATTTTTTTGCCTTTATCTATTTTGATGCTTCTCTTTTTTAATTGTAGCACTCCTAATATATAGGAAATAAAAATAGAAAATCTTATTTATTTTTAGAACATTCAATGTTCCCCAACACACATAAAAAATATGATAACAACCAAATAAAATAAAATATTAAATTAAACCAATCTAAAATTAAACAAAATTTAATTTTATATTCAACTAAATATAATTTTTATCGAAACTAGTTAATCAAACAAGTTTGACTTGACTAGTTTGTCTAATCCAAGCAGACATAATAATCTTTTCCTCTGTACTAGTTTGGTAGACCAAGACTAGTTGATAGTTTAAATTTAATAAATACAAGTGATAAAGTATTCATCTTCCCCCTATAGATTTCAAAACTAGTTTTTTTTCTTACTAGAGTAAAGTTTAATGAAAATTAAATTTTCTCAGAACATTACCTATGAATGTTCATATTCTAGAGGACAAATTTTATTTTCTCTCATTACAATAAGATCCTCCTTGATTTGATTGATCTCTGAAACTATTTAAAGAAAAAGCATATGCTTTTACCTCCAATATATAAACCCCCCCATGATCTATTTGATGCCTAGGAGCAGTTGAAGAAAACATATCATTTTTTTCTTCCAATACACATGTTCCCTCTTGATCTATTCGATACTCAAGATTAGCTAATGAAAACGTGTTTGCATAATAAAAGACACCATCGAGAATTTTGCATGTCTCATAATAAGTACTTGAGTTAACCATACTGATTTTCCTCAATCTTCTAAAAATATGGGGTGAAAGTGACATAACTCTACATATTTTCATAATCATATGATATGTATACTCACACGCATATGACGTTGGGACAATATGTGGAGACTACTTTTCAAAAGAAATGTAATCATCTATACATATATGTATGTGTATGCATGACCTCAACTCATTGCTTGTACTTATCAGCAAAGGCACTTTCGTGATCCCAACAAACTCTTGCTTGGTAACATACATCAAATAAACATTTTGATCCTTCATACTCATTAGTGATTATTTAAAAACTTTGCATTGGTTTTAATGGTATCTCTCCACATGAATCTCTATATCCAACATTCCTATGAATATCATGTTCATTGAAATATCCATGACATATTAAATATATCTCGAAACCATCTAGCATTTGATGTTCATCACCAGGCATACATCTCTAATTCCTAACATGTTCAAAGTCTAATTATTATCCATGCTGACCACGCCACACTCTTCTACAATATATGACATAAACCAATCAAAATTTAGATTGAATAAAAATATGTTTTGCAAACCAATTACCTAGTCATTATTCTGACTCAAATTGTTGGCTGGACTAATATCATTAACTAGGGCATTGTCTCTCTCAATTGTACAAGACTTTGCCTCCATGTTGGCCAATTTGCACTCCAATGGTCCAATAAAAATTTCTTCTACCTTGGACCATCCAATTTGAAGTGTCCTGCATGTCGATGGTAGTAAAATTTATCCGTAGACTTACCATTTGATTTTTTCATGGAAACAAACTTTCTTTGCTCTCTTAGTGTAAGTTTAATGGTGGTCATACATCTCCTCTAATTTTCTTCTAAAACAAGAATACATGCAAAAATATTTTATTTTGTCATCTCACAACCTCAATTACTAGACTATTAGTACTGATAATTATTATGGAGATGCTATTAAGAGCCAAGATACTCAAAGTAATAATCAATATTTCACAAGCATATAGGAGTGAGCTAAGGAGTGAATATGCATTGAGTTCATAATCAAAAAACATCATCATAGATTCCACTAGTTTACCAATGATTGTAACCTACTAATAAGTGCAATCATAGAAGCTTTACATTGATATTTTAGGTTAACCAATATTGAATTAACATATTTTTTCAATAATTTTTTTTTGTACATCAACTCAATCTTTTGTCACATAAGATACGCTTGTGTTATTGTGAAAAAATGATTAAAAGTGCTTAACCCCACCCATTCATCAATCACAATTGCAATCTAGTAATGCACTTTCATTATTTGTTTTTCACTTATTTGGTATGAATTGGTTCACTACCAACCAAGTCAAGTTAGATATTTAACCTTTAAAAATCTAGTATTTTTATCTTTCAGATCAAATAGTCGGATATTATCAACTTAATCATACTGATTGAGTTGATTTCATTCATCCCAAAGATCAAACAATTAGACAATAGGTAGATAAAAATACTAATCATCCAAAATTAACTAACTCCTTCGATACCAATATTGAGTACTATATACATATGCTACTTGTTAGTAAAAACTAGATTTCATACAAAAAATAATTGGTATTGGAACTTGTTTCATTCACAAACAAAATTAGTTAATTAATTATTGTGATTCTAATTAAATCATTTCACTCTTTGACTTTCGGAATACTTAGAGTGTAAATATACACAAATACACACAAATCATATATAAATGCACTACAAAATTATAAAGAGATTAACCAACATAAATTTGTAGTAATTTTTGTTACCGCAAAGCTAAAATGCAAAAAAAAATAAATTTGTCATAATTTTTTAATTCTATCAAAAATTATATTTCTAGGTGTACCAGAAATTATATCTTTCCATTAGATCAAAAAATATAATTTTAAATTTTTGCTAAAAACTATATTACTCAATTCTACAAAAAAATTTAATGCATAAAACATTCATCAAATAAACATTTTGATCCCTCAAAATCATTAGTGATTATTTGACTAATTTTTATTAGTTTTAATAGTATCTTCCACATGATTTTTTGTATCCAACATTCATAGGAATATCATGTTCATCCAAATATATAGGACATATCAGATATATCCAATAACCATACCACATTTGAAGTTCATTACTAGGCATACATCGCTAATTCTCAACACCCTCAAAGTCTCACTATATTATCCATCTTGATTATGCCATAATCTCTTGCCATAAATGATGTAAACAAATCAAAAATTAGAGTGAATAGAAATATAGTAGCTAGATCAACTACATAGTCATTCTCCTGACTCACCTTGTTGGCCAGACTAATATCACTAACTAGGACAATGTGTCCCTCAAATGTACAAGTCTTTGCATCCATGTCGGCACATTTCCTCTTCAACTGTCCTATTAGTATTTTTTCTACTTTAGACAGTCCAATTTAAAGTGTCCTACTTGTTTAAAATAGTAAAATCTATTTTTAGACTTACCCATTTGAATTTTTTAAGAAGAAAACTTCCTTTCCTCCACTAGTATAGGTCTAATGGTGATCATAAATCTCCTTTCATTTTCTTCTGAAACAAGAATGCATGTAGAAATATCTTTTTTTTTTGTTATCTTTCAACCTCAATTACTAGACTATCAGTAATGATAATTATTATGGTTATGCATTTAGAGCCAAGATACTCAAAAGATTATTCAATATTTTACAAGCATATGGGAGTGAGCTAAGGAGTGAATATGCCATGAGTTCATCATCCAAGATCATTATAATAGATCCACTAGCTTACCAATGCTTTTAAATTACTAATACATGTCACCATAGTAGTATTAACATGATATTTTAGGTTAATCAGATATAGAATTAACATTTTTTTCAATAAAATTTTCTTTTACTTCAACTCAATTTTTTGAAAATATGATTAATAGTGCTTAACCCAACCTATTGGTGAATCACTATAGAAATCTTGTAATGCACTTTCTTTATTTCTTTTTCACTTATTCATTCTGAATTGATTCACTATCAACCATGTCAAGAAAGATCTGTAACCTTTAAAAATATTATATTTTATTTTTAAAACAAATAGTTGGATATTTTCAACTTTAAAATGCTAATCATCAAAAAGTAATTAACCTCTCCAATACTAATCATCAAAAAATAATTAACCCCTTCGATACTAATATTGGGTACTATATTCATTTACCACTTGTTTTGAAAAACTAATGCTCATACCAAAAAAAGTAGTTAATTAATTATTGTGATTCTAATTAAACATTTCAATTTTTGTCTTTTTGAATACTTAGAGTGTAAACATACACAAATACACACAAACTATATGTAAATATACTACAAAATTATAGAGAGATTGACTAACATAAATTTGTTGTAATTCTTGTTGCCTAAAAACTAAATACAAAAAACATAATTTTGTAATAATTTTTTTAATTCTGTCAAAAATTATATTTCTAGCTTAACTATTAATTATATTTTTCCATTAGTCCAAAAAATAAAATTTTTAATTTTTGCTAAAAATTTTAACACTCAATTCTACAAAAAACTATTACACATAAAACAAACATCAAATATACATTTTGATCGCTCAAAATCATTAATGACTATTTGACTAATTTTTATTGGTTTCAATGGTATCTCTCCACATGATTCTTTGTATCCAATATACCAATGAATATCATGTTCATCTAAATATATAGAACATATCAGATATATCTCATAACCATCTATTGATATTCATCACTAGGCATACAACCCTAAATCCTAACACTCTCAAAGTCTCACTATTATCCTTGCTGATTATTTCATAGTCTTCTACCATATATGATGTAAACAAATAAAAGTTTAGAGTGAATAAAAATATGGTTGGCATATCAACTACCTAGTCATTCTCTTGGCTCACCTTGTTTGGCTAGACTTACATCACTAACTAAGGCAATGTTTCCCTCAATTGTACAGATCTTTCCCTCCATGTCGGCCCATTTCCTCTCCAACGGTCCTATTGAAATTTTTTCTACATTAGACAATCCAATTTGAAATATACTACTTGTTCACAATAGTAAAATCTATATGTAGACTTACCCTTTGAATTCCCCATTGAAGCAAATTTTTTTTCTTCTCCTAGTATATGTCTAATTGTGATCATATATCTCCTCCGACCTCTCATTATCTTCCGAAACACGAATACATGTAGGAATATCTATTTTTGGCCTCTCACAACTTCAATTACTAGACTATCAGTAATGATAATTATTATGGTGATTCAATTCAGAGCCAATATACTCAAAAAAAAAATAATTATATTTCACAAGCAAATGGGAGTGAGCGAAGGAGTGAATATGACTTAAGATCATCATCCAAGATCATTATCATTGATGCCACTGGCATACCAATGCTTATAAATAACTAATATGTGCCACCATAGTTGCATTACCTTGATATTTTAAGTTAATCAAATATCAAATAATCATTTTTTTTCAATAAAAATTTCTGGTACATCAACACAATATTTTGTCACACAATATATGCATGTGTTATTTTTTGAAAATATGATTAAAAATGCTAAACCCAAGCTATTGATGAATCATTGTGGTAATCTTGTAATACACTTTCTTTATTTATTTTTTACATATTCATTTTGAATTGGTTCACTGTCAACCAGGTTAAGATATATCTTTAACCTTTAAAAATCTATTATTTTTATTTTTCATATCAAATAGTTGGATATTCTCAACTTAATCATACTGACTAAGTTAATTTCTTTCATCCAAAAGATCAAACAATTAGACTCTAGGTAGATAAAAATATCGATCATCAAAAATTAATTTATCTTTCTGATACTAATTCTTGGTACTTCATTCTTATACCACCTGTCAAGAAAAACTAGAGCTCATACCAAAAAATTTACTATCAAAACTGTTATATATATAACTTGTTTTGATAATCTGTTTGTATAATCAAATATTTCTATTTTAATATTTTTATGTAAGTACATGAAATGAAATATTAAGAGACCATGGATGTAGTAGTAGCACAATAACGGAGGTCCCACTATCTGGTCAGCGGGCCAAAAATTAGGAGCAGAGCCTGACCCGTCCAATGATTCGACCAGCTCCAGTTAATTGAACCGAAAAAATTTTAATATAAAATGTTTTGTATTTAATTTTGGGTTACTATTTTTCGGATCTAGAACATATTTAATATAAAATATTTTGTATTTACTGTGTGATTTATCACGACTATCTTTGTGCTGCCCATACTATAAGACAATTTGGTTTAATATGTAATGCATAAGTATATTCTGGTGGATGTAGGTAGTCGTACTAAGCAACTAGTGAACCACGTTATTTTTGGTTTCTGTTCTATTTTTTGTTTTTTGATTCTGCTGTGGTTGGATTTAGGATTGGATACATATCATTTATTTTTCTATTGTTTATTGTTGTTCTTTCTTCTTTTGAATCACAACTCTTGAAGCTCAATTACCCAACAAAAATTATTTTCATTCACAAAAAAAATGATTAATTAATTTTTGTGATTCTAATTATATCTTTTCAACTTATTGACCTTTGAAAATTTAGAGTGTAAATATAAACAAATACACACAAAATATATATAAATATACTACAAAATTATAGAGAGATAAGCCAACACAAATTTGTAGTAATTTTTGATGCCGCAAAGCTAAAATACAAATAACATAGTTTTGTAGTAATTTTTCAATTTTATCAAAAATTATACTTTTAACTATACCTGAAATAATATTTTTCATTAGATCAAAAAATATAGCTTTAAATTTTTGCTAAAAACTATAATACCCAATTCTACAGAAAACTATAACACATAAAATATACCTCTAATAAATATTTTGATCCCTTAGATTCATTAATGAGCATTTGATCAATTTTTATTGGTCTAATCGTACCTCTCCACATGATTTTTTGTATTCAAAAATCCTTTGAATATCATGTTCATCTAAATGTCTAGAACATATTAGATATATCTCTGAACCATCAAACATTTGATGTTCATCACTAGGCATACATCTCTAATTCCTAGCACTCTCAAAGTCTCACAATCTATGCTGACTATGCCATAATTTCTTGACAGATATGATGTAAATAAATTATAATTTAGAGTGAATAAAAATATGGTTGCCATGTCAATTATCTAGTCATTCACCTGACTCAAATAATTGGTCAGACTAATATTAGTACCTAAGGTAATGTCTTCTCCCGGTTGTACAAGTTTGCCTCCATGTTGGTCCATTTGCTCTCCAAAGGTCCTATTGAAATTTCTTCTACTTTGGACAGTCCAATTTGAAGTTTCATACTTGTTGACAAGAATAAAGTATATTAGTAGACTTACCCTTTGAATTTCTCATAGAAGCAAACCTTCTTCTCTCTCCTAGTATAAGCCTAATGATGGTCATACATCTCCTCTCATTTTTCTTTGATACAAGATTTCATATAGATATATCTTTTTGTTATCTCACAACCTCAATTATGGCGATGCTATTTAGAGTCAAGATACTCAAAGAAATAATCAATATTTAATAGGTACTTGGTAGTGACCTAAGGTGCAAATATATCTTGAGTTCATCATCCAAGATCATCATCATAGATGCCCGTGGTTTGTCAATGCTTGTAAATTATCAAAGTGTGCCACCATAGTAGCATTACACTGATCTTTAAGGTAAACAAGATATTGCATTAGCATGTTTTTTCAATACAATTTTCTTGTACATCAATTCAATCTTGTCACATAATATATGCCTATGTTAATCTCAAAAATATAATTAAATGTATATATCCCAACCCATTGGTGATTCTTTTTTGCAATCTAGTAATGCATGTTCTTTATTTATTTTTTACTTTTTCATTTTGAATTGGTTCACTATTAACTAGGCCCAAGATATATCTTTAACCTTTAAAAATCTATTATTTTTATTTTTTAGATCAAATATTTGGATATTTAAAACATAGTCATATTGATTGAGTCTATCATTCATCCTAAAGATCAAATAATTAGACTCTGGGTAGATAAAAATTTTAATCATAAAAAATTAATTAATTTCTCGGATACTAATATTTGGAACTTCATTCATATACCACTTGTTAGGGAAAACTAGAGCTCATACCAAAAAATTTTTAAATCTTTTCAATTTTTGACTTTTTGAAAACTCAAGTGTAATGATACACAAAGTCACAAATACACACAAACCATTTATAAATATACTACAACATAAGAGATCAACCAACATAAATTTGTTGTAATTATATTTTTCCATTAGATCAAAAAATATAATTTTTTATTTTTGCTAAAAACAATAATACTCAATTCTATAGAAAATTATAATTTTCAATTCCAATGAAAATTATAATTTTCAATTTTCCTAAAAATAATAACTATCAATTTTTTTTTTGCATTTAGAAAAATATTCGAAATCCAATAAAAATATTTTTAAAGTCAACCCAAATATAATTTTGTCATAAAAATTTATTATTCTTTAGAAATTTAATAGAATATACACTATAAAAAGGAAAACTCATTGGTAGATATAAAAAAACAACTTCCACAATCAACAATCATTAAAATTTTAAAGTTTAATGTTCATAAAACAAAAAAGAATAATAAAGAATATTTGGAATACTTATATTCCAATAGAAAATCAATCACGAATTTGAAAACTTATTTTCATTATTTCTCCATGTGTTGCATCAAATTAATCATGAACTTTGTGAAATAACCATATAAAAATCATAAAATAAAATTACCCATTCTCTATTTGATAGTAGAAAAGTCTAAAGGAATTGAAGCAAAACAAAGGAAAAAACTTTACTAAAATTGTCATTTATAATTTGGTTACATAAATGGAGAGAGGAAGAATAAGGGACTTGTCTCCTCAATGATCCCTTTCTTTTTGGTTTTCTTTCTTTTGTTTTTGTTTATGTTACTTCCAACCACAAGCACTAGTCTCATGTGATTATTTCATTTATTTTTGTTGTATTTCTTTTGATGCTTCTCATTTTAATTGTTGCACTCTAATGGATAGGTAATAAACATGTGATTTATTTTATTTCTAAAATATTTAATGTGACACTATATACATAAAAATACTAATAACAACCAAATGAAACAAAATATTAAAATTAAACCAATTGAAAATAAAACAAAATTTAATTTTAAATTAATTTGAATTTAATTTTAATCAAAACTAGTAAACTGAACTACTTTAACTAAATCAATATGCCCAAAAAATGGGCAAATCCAAAAATCTTTCTCTTTTCCCTAGTTTTCCAAATGAAGACAAGTTAATGATCTAAATTTGAAAAATTTCTATCATTGAGAATTCATATCATCCTATAGACCTAAAAACTAATTATCATTCCTTAGTTAAGATTTATTTTTATAAGATTAAATTTTCTTTGAAAATCACTGGATAGTATTCTTATTCTATTCGAGATATTTTTTTTCCATCCAAATCATAAGCTCCCCCTTATCATAAATGATCTCTAGGAGTAGTTGAAGTAAAAACATCCACTTTTTATCCAACACAAAATCTTCTTCATTATTTATTTGATCTTCAACAATAGTTGAAGTATAAATAATCATATAATAAAGCACACATTCAACATTTTTTGTGACTTTGTTTTGCCATGTAATTTTATCAATTATGTAGTATCACAAATAGATGTCGATGAGAATCTCTTGTCAACAAAGATATGCAAGTATATGGATCATACAAGTAGTAAAGAGAAGTTTTGTCTAGATACTGATCACACATAGATTAAATTAACAATTCATTCAAATAACAGAAAAGAATACTACTCTAGTAATCTAGAGAAATTATAAATTTGGTAAGTTTCTTAGATCATTTAATTTTTCCATTTTAATTTGTTTGGTGCATGTTAAAATAGATTATTATATGTTGAGTTTTGATTCACAATGAATGGTGGATTATTTTGAGAATTCACTTTTACCCTAATGATATAGAAGGTTATTGTCATCATTGACTATTTCTAATGATGGTCTCCTTGTAATTATCCCTTCATTATCTTACCATAAAAATAATAAATCATCTCTATTTGAGGATCATCCACAAGTCTATACATTTTATGTAACTCATCAATTACCATTGATAGTTTCTTGGTATAAACATTACTATTATTTGGCCTTAGGTGACTTAATGATTTTGAATTGATATGTTTTTAAAAGTATTTGTACTTTATATTTTATTTATTATACTCACATAGTTAACATATGCCTTCACTCAAATCTTATTGATGAGAACCACATGAGTGAAAGCTACTCTAAGCGATATCATCACCTCATGAGTCACAACAACTCATATAGGTCTTATGAATTAGATATCATTATCCTCCAAAATAATTATGTAACTTGTATACTATAAAGGTAAAACTTCAAGGATAATAATCTATAAAATACATACATTAATTGAGGATCAATTGTGGGGTATTTCTTCTAAGATATGTATAATAAATTGACATGTAAGATAATTAGTACTTTTAGTTTCATGATGTCATACTCACAATGATTAACAACATCAATTATGAATTTTGACATATAAGATTGTCTCACATATCATGATTAAAAGGATTTTCACTTCCTTTCTAGCACATGCATGAGTGAACCTTATTATTTATCTATCATCATTCGCCATGATAATACAAATAAGCCTACCAATAGTTAAACCTTAATTTTAGTTATTTTTAATAAATAATTCCATTAATAGGCATCTCACAATATAAATCAAGCATCACAATTAAATATGAACGTATACATACACCATATAAATCAAAATAAATAAACCTCGACCTAAATCTAGTCTACTATTGGGGAGAGATTCATATGAGATATAAGACAAGAAATATCATAAATCTCGGGTTCCTAATGATATTGCTTACGAGAATCTAGGATTCAAAACCTTAAATCTTATGACATTTTCATTGACAATTAAAACTCCACCCTAGAAAGGGGGGTTTGAAATTTACTCACCCCAACTCTAGGGGTTTGAAATGATATTGTGACATTGGCCTCTAGTCTTTAAAGCTTGAAGCCATGGTGTTAAATAGTGGTCATGACTTTGGAATGCTCCCAAAAATCTATGTACCCCAAAAGTCATTGTTTTAAAAAGTGGTCATGACTTTGGAATGCTTCCTAAACTCATTGCACCCCAAACGTTGCAGCACTTGGAAGATTATAGTTTTTTTTATCTTGTATATCACAAATTTGTAGCTTTGAAAAGTTGTCATGGCTTGTTCTTCTTGTTTTTGTAACCCTAAGTCATGTTGTTGTATTATGGCCATGATTTGTGCAAATAGCTTATATATCAATGTCATACTGTTGGAAAATGACCATGACTATGCCTTCTCTTGAAAGCAAAAAAGTCATGGATTTGGAAATGGATTAGGCTCGAGTATTTTATGTTATAAATCGCTATAGCCAAGAGTGGTGGTGTTGGAAAGTGATCATGACTCTAGTCTTAAGAATGTTAAGTTTTGGCAATGATAAAGCTATGATGCTGGGAAATGATCATAACTTTAAGCACTAGCAGGATACTTGGTTACTACAATGTGAAATTAATATTATAACCAATTAAATATTCTAAGATAATTATAACTACAACTCCAAGATAATATAATAGCTAAAAAGTATGTGTTGTAAATGAAAGGATTATGATAATGAGGTGGTAGAGTCGTGACATAAAAAGACTATCAAGATAAGTTATGTATAGTTTGGCCAATAATAGATACTAAAATAATATAATATAACTAACTATCATCAAGTTACCAATTATCTTCAAATATAATAATTTCATTACTAATCATTACAAACTATCAAATCTCCAATTTCATGAAATTATTCTAATGATTACACATTTTTATAGATAAAAATCTTCAAAAACTATTCAAATACACTAGAATATTTGATATTTCATATATCAAAGAAACTCTAAAATTAAAACTATTGCCTATCGCTAAGGAATGAATTCATCTATAAAAAAAATACATTCCACTTCATCACATACAACATATTTTTTTTCTATGATTATGTTTGGGTGTTGTAGTTTCTAAAGATAATGGAGAAACTTTTCATTGTGGACATATTAAGATTTACTGCAAGGTTTGAGTTTTATGATTATATGTATGAGTAAGTTAAGAGTGTAAAATAATGTGTTTGATACATCGTATCTATTACCTTATACCATGTGAAAAAAATCAAATCATTAAATTGCATACCTAGCATCATTATGTTTGACATTCATAACTTGAGCTTGAATAATTTATCACTTTCATCATTGATATCTGCCATCCATGTTAGCCTTTTAGTATACATAATTACTTCCTTTCTAATTGTATCTTCTTTCCACATCACACTAATTGAACTTCCTTCTTTGGGCCATTCCTTTTTGGATGCCATGGATTTGAGGAATGCCATGGCTTCTTCTTCGATTATAGCCTAACTATTTTTTTCTATAACCCTGAAGGTATATAGAGCCTGGTCATGACATTGTCATTGAGATTCCCTTGAGGCTTTTCTTTCATAACATCAAACTTGTGGTGCTAGGATCGAGCATGGGGTTTTCATTTCAAATTCCTAACACTATTAAAAATTTACAACTTTATACTTTTCCATCATTTCAACATGGCCTTCCATCTAATCCTTGTTGCAACATTATTATATCACTTGATTTTTTTGGTTAGGCGAGAGTGTCTTATTGATAGAGATCCACAAGTGTATAGGTTATACAATTAGTAAAAAAAATATATTCATCTAGATATTGATCCCACATATATTGCATCGATAGTTTAGTTATTAAATAGTGAGATACCTTAATTCTAGTAAAAATGATATTTCAAATTGATGAATCAATTATAGATCCATGAGTTTATTTATTTAATTTATGTGATGTATGTTCAAATTAGTTTGAATTATATTATATTTAAATATAGGATGAAAGTTGACTAGTTGAGTTATTCTAATGTAATGAATCTTTTCCCTAACGGCATGCAAGATTATTATCACCATTGAATAAATCCCAATGCTGGTCTTCTCATAGGTGTTTCCTTGGTATATTACACCAAGATAATAATTTATTTTCTACTCATGAGTCATTCATAGTCTTATATCTTTTTGGTAATTCATCAATTACCATTGATAGTTGATTCATATGTATACTTTTATTCTTCGACCTCATTAAATTAATCATAAAGATTGTGAAATAACCATAATAAAATCATAAAATGGAATAACCCATTTTATAGTCGACAGTAAAAAATTTGAAGCAATTGAAGCAAAAAAAAAGGTAAAAACTCACTTCCAAAATTGTTATCTATGTTTTAGATTCAAAAATGGGGAGAGGAGGAAGAAGGAAGCTCACTCCACAATGATCCCTCTTTTTTTTTCTATTTACACAATTCATAATGTATGCATGCGAGGCTAGTCTTTATTCTTTTTGGTTTTCTTTCTATTATTTTTGTTTCTATTACTTTCACCCACGAGCACTAGTCTCATTTGATTTATTCTTTTCTTTTCTTTCTTCTAGTTCATCTCATTTTAATTGTTGTACTCTACCGAATAGGAAATAAAAATTTGATTTATTTTATTTCTAAAACCTTTAATGTACCACTATAAATACATAAAAATCATAAATACAACCAAATAAAACAAAATCTTAAAATTAATCTAATTAAAAATAAAACTAAATATACTTATAAAAGTAATTGAATTTAATTTTAATCTAAACTAGTCAACCAAGCTAGTTTCACTAATTAAATATGCCCAAGATGAGCATTTCCCTAGTTTTAACATAAACTAATTCTCATGCCTTAGTTATGAAATATTTTAACAAAATTTAATTTTCTTTAAAAATTTCATGATGATATTCGTATTCTATCCATGATATTTTTTTTCCATCATAAAATATATGTTTTCTCTTATCCTCAATGTTCTTTTGGAGCAGCTAAATTAAAAATATGTACTTTTTTTTCTAAAACATAAAATCTTTTCCATAATCTATTTGATCTACAATAGTAGTTGAAGTAGAAATGACTTTAATAAAGTGCATAACCAATAATTATTGAGATTTTGTTATGTTATCTAATTTTATTGATTAGATAGTATTCCAAAAACTATTAGTGAGAATCTCTCATCAAAAAAGATATGTAAGTATATGGGTCATATAAGTTAAATAAATAATAGTTGTCAAGTTATCAATCATATAAAAATTATATTAGAAGTTAAGTTAACCAATAGTGAGATAATATTACTTTAGTCAAGAAGAAAATTTGAGATTTAGTAAGATTCTTAGCTTTTTTTAATTTGTTATTTTTAATTCATATGATGCATATTTAAATATATTGGTTTTTGCAAAGTTTGGATATATAATGGGATGCTGGATTATTATGAGAATTCTTGTTTTCTTGAATGCCTTATAAGATAATTATCATAATTGAGCCCATCTCAATGATGATCTCCTCATAAAAAATCTTTTAGCACTTTACCATCAAAATAAAAAGTCATCTCTACTTGAGATTTATTCATAACTTCATACCTTTTAGACAACTCATTAACTACCCTTGTTGGTTGCTTAGCATGTAATTTCTTATTTTTTGTCTCATGTGTCTTAATGACATGGAATTGACATGTTCTTAAAAGTATTTGTACTTTTTGTTTCAAGTATAATATTCATAAAATTAATATTTGTCTTTTCCTTAAATCTCATCAACCATAACCATACAAGTAAAAGCTATTCAAAGTACTATCACAAACTTATGAATCATAATCACTCATATATTTCCTATGAAATACCTATTATCATCCTCCACAATAATGATATGACTCACACACTAAAGGTAAAACCTTTATGAGAATATTCTATAAAATACCCACATTAATCGAGGGTCAATTTTTCTAATATATGTACAATGGATTGAAATGTACAATTGTTCGTGCTTTGTGCTACGTGATTGTCATACTCATAATAATTAACATATCTCAATTTTGAAATTTGATATATAAGTTTATCTTACACATCATGATCGGAAGGACCATCACTTCTTATTATATATGTGACCGAGCCTCATAGTTTTTCTATCACTTTTCATCATGACAACATGAACAAACCTGCCAATAGTAAAAGCATAATTTCAATTATTTATAATCACTAATTCCATCAATATCTATTCCATAACTTAAAACAAATATCACAATCAAATATCAACGTATTGATGCATGAAATTAATCAAATTAAATAAATATTAAATCTTAATTTATTATGATATTAGAGAGACATTCAATTGAGGTATAAGAGAAAAAATCTCATGAATCTTGGGTTCCCAATGATATCTCTCAAAAAAATCTATGATTCAAAACCTTAAATTCTATTACAGTTTCATTGAATTTCTAAACCCCACTCTAGAAAGAGGGGTTTGAATGTCACTCCCACAACTCTAAGGTGTATGCTTTGCCTTGTGTCTTTTGCTTACTCATATATCATTTGAGAAGTACAAAAATTACATCTAGGACTGTTATTATGCGTAGAGAGAAGGATGATGAAGGATTCCTCTTTTGTTTTTTTCATTCTTTTTATAATTGGTGAATTCTATGTATTTTCCAGGCATAAAGTTGTGGCTTTGGAATGTTATAGTGACTTTGTCCTTTGGCCTCATCAGCTTGAATCTAAGGTGTTTAAAAGTGATCTTGACATTAGATAGCTTCCAATCCAATCCAAGACTAACATGTCTCCCCTACCCCTCATAGATTCATCTTGATTTGATTTGTCCTTTTCTTTTCTTCTATTAAACTCTTTTAGCTGGGCATTCTATTGCATTAATTCCTTGCTTCCCTCCTCTCCCCTCTCAACAGAACAAATCATCAATTTCAAACTGAATTAGCCCTTTTTCATGTGATGCTTTACCCTGAAAAGAAATAGCTTTTTCTGATATCTCCTAAGGTTAACGGGATTGCCTTTCTTTAGAATCCTAGAAATGGGAAGAGGCTTATAAAGCATAGGCCTCCCTAAAATCTTTTTTCCACCAAAAGTCATGATTTTTGAAAGTAGGTGTGACTTTGAAAAGCTCCCTAAACTTTATGTACCCTAAAAGTCATGATATTTGGAAGTGGTTACAACTATTGCCTTTATCCTTTGTATCATATAGTCATGACACTAGGAATTGGCCACGTCTTATCCATTTTTGTCTCTAAAACACAAAATCATGGTATTGTGTTATCAATGTGGCTTGTGCAATCAACTTATATATCAAAGTCATGGTGTTAGTATATGGCTACTACTTTGTCTTTTCTTGAGGGTAAATATTTATGACTCGAAAATGACCATGCCTTGAGTATTCCCATTTCTAATTCTTCATAGACAAAAGTTATTAAGGAAATAACTATGACAATAGTCTTAGAAATATTAAGCTCTAGTAAAGATAAATCTATAGTTTTTGGAAATGACTTCAACTGTAACACGAGTGGGATACTTAGTTATTTTGATATGAAATTAATGTCATAGCCATTTAAATATTATGAGATAAGTGTGACTGCAACTCCAAGATAATCTTGCACCTAAAAAGAATATGTTACATAGTGAAATAATTATGGCCATGAAATACTAGTCATGATATATAAAAATTTCCATGACTAATTATATAGAGTTTCAGACAAGAATGAATGTCAAAACTAGTCTATATAACAACCTATCACCATGCTGTCAATTACATCCAAAAACATTACTTTTTATACTATTCATCATAATCTATTAAACTATAAGTTGTGAAATTATTCAAATCATCACATATTTTTATACCGACACATTATGAAAAACCATCCAAATATACACTACATTATTCAATATTTTATATATTGAACAAACTCACATACTAAAACTATTACTTGTCTTAGAGTAATGACTTTCCCCTCAATACTAAAATATATCTCACATAATCACAAATAATATGTTTTTTCTATGAGTATGCTTGAGTATTATATAATTTTAAGATAGTGTAGCAACATCTCGTTGTAGACATATTAATATTCATTATGAATTATTTTATTTAATATCCATTAGTAGACGATGAATAATTTTGCATCTCCTTTAGTAAACTCCAAGATAGATATTATGAATTATTTTATTTGTCTATATATTTGTCTATTTATCTGACTATTTTTCAGTCTATCTATCTATTTATCTATCTACCTATCTTTCTATCTTTCTTTCAATCTATCTATGTGTCTATGAATCTATCTAGTTATCTATCAATTTATTTATCAATCTGTTTGTCTATCTTTCTATCTTTGTATCAATATATCTTTCTATTTATCTATATATCTATCTATCTAATAAACTATCTATCTATCAAACTATTTATATACCTATCTTTTTTCCTATCTAATTTTATATCTATCTATTTATATATCTATCTATTTTTTTATCTATCTGTCTATCTATCTGTCTATATATCCATCTATCTATATGTCTATCTATTTATATATCTATATATCTATGTATCTGTCTAACTATCTAACTTTTTGTCTATTTATTTGTCTATCTATTTATATACCTATCTATTTGTCTATTTTTTATATATCTATATGTCTATGTTGTTGTCTATCTTTTTAAATGGCCTATCTATCTATCTATCTATCTATCATTCTATCTATTTATCTATCTTTCTATCTATCTATTTATCAATTAGTATAATAATATTTTTACTATCTATCTATCTATCTATCTATCTATCTATCTTTCTATCAATTTGACTATCTATATATATATCTATCTATCTATATGTCTATCATTTTATATATCTATTTTTCTATATATCTATCTATAAATCTATCAATCTATCAATCTACCTATATATGTATGAATCTATCTATCAATCTTTCTTTAAATTAGTATATCAATATGCCTATCTATCGGTCTATCTATTTGTCTAACTATCTATCTTTCTATATATCTCGTTGTATATCTATGTGTGTGTGTGTATATATATATATATATATTTATTTATATATCTAAATAAATATCTTTATATCTTTCTTTTTGTATATCTATCTATCTGTCTCTTTGTATATCTGTTTATCTATCTGTTAATCTATTTTTCTATCTATATATTTATCTATATGTTTGTCCATCAATCTATCATTCTAACTACCTATCTATTTGTTTATTTGTGTATCTATCTATCTTTCTATTTATCTTTTAGCCTATATATATATATCTATCTATCTATCTTTTTGTCTATCTATTTATCGATCTATCTATTTATTAATCAATCAATCTATATGTCTAAAAATCTATCTATCAATCTATCTAATAATATTTCTATCAATTATTCTATCAATCTATCTATTAATTTGCCTTTCAATCTGTCCATCTATTTGTCTATCTATTTCTCTATCAATGTGTCAATCTATCTATTTATCTATCTACTTATCTATCTACCAATCTATCTATCTATGTATATTTGTCTTTCTATTTGTCTATCTATTTATCTATCTGCCTATCTATCTGTTTATCTATATGCCTCTCAATCTATTTTTTTATTTATTTATTTATCTATCTATCTATTCATTTATATTTCTATCTATCTATCAGTCTTTCTATTTGTCTATCAATTAGTCTATCAAATGTTCTTTATATTTGTCTATTAAATAGTCTATCAAACTTTCTTTATATTTGTCTATTAATATATCTATCCTACTATCTATCTATATGTCTATCTTTTTAAATTATATATATGTTTCTCTGTGTCTTTCTATATATCTATCTATTTATCTATCTGACTGAGAATTTGTCTATCTATCTAAATGTGTATCTTTCTCTATGTCTATCTATATATGTATCTCTATTTATTTATTTATCTATCAATCTGTCTATCTATCTATCTATCTTTAAATCTATTTATAAATCTAACTATCAATCTATATAGCAATTTGTTTATCAATTTGTATTTCTATCTGTCTATCTTTTTTTTATCTGCATGACTATCTATTTGTATATCTATATGTATATCTATCTTTTTATCTATTTGTCTATCTATCTATCTATCTATATGTCTGTCTGTCTATCTATCTATCTGTCTATTATATGTCTATTTATTTGTCTATCTATCTTTATATTTATTTATCTATATATTTATCTATCTATCTATATATCTATCTATTTATCTATTAAAGTATATGTCTATCTTTCTATCTACCTACCTATCTATCTCTCTATTTATAAATCTGGCTATCTATCTATCTATCTATTAGTCAATATATTTGTCTATCCAACTTTCTTTCTATCTTCCTATGTATCTATCTATCCATCTATTTGTCTATCTATCTATATAATAACATTTCTATCTATCTGTCTGTCAATCAATCAATCAATCTATCTATCAATCTATCTGTCTATCTATCTTTCTATCTATCTATTTCTCTTTCTATCAGTCTATCAATCTTTCAATGAATCAATTTATCAATCTGCCTATGAATCTAACTATCAATATATCTTTCAATTAGTCTATCAATATGTCTATCAATATGTATATAAATCTATCTATCTATATGTCTATCTATTTGTATATTTATCTATCTATATAACAGTATATCTATTTGTGTGTGTGTGTGTGTATCTGAATATCTATCTATCTATCTATCTATATGTCTGTCTGTCTATTTATTTTCTATCTATCTATCTATATATCTGTCTGTCTGTCTATCTGTCTATCTATCTATCTATCTATCTATCTGTTTGTCTGTCTTTCAATATGTTAATCTATCTATCTATTTATTTTTCTATCTATCTAGCTATCATTCTATCTAATTTTATATCCATTTAACTATTTATCTATCTGTCTATCTATCTCTCTATCGATCTCTCTATCTATCTCTTTATCTATATGTCAATTTATTTGCCTATCTATTTATCTTTCTTTCAATCTATTTATCAAACTATTTATAATTCTATATACTAATTTATCTATCCAATTGACTATCTATCTATGTATCTATCTATCCATCAGTTTGTCTATCTCTCTAACTATATGGCTATCTAGTTGTCTATCTATTTGTCTATCTATCTTTCTATCTATTTTCTATCTATCTATCTATCTATATGTTCATCTACTTGTCTATCTATTTATCTATCTATCTATCTATCATGCCTATCTATCTATCTATATGTTCATCTACTTGTCTATCTATTTATCTTATAATCAATCTGTCTATCTATCTTTTTATATATCTATTTGTCTATCTATCTATCAATTACTCTATTTATCTATCTACTATCTATCTATTTATAATCTGTCTATCTATCTATAAATCTACCTATCAATCTGACAATCAATCTTTTTTAAATCTATCTATCAATCAATCAATCTATCTATCTATCAATCTATTTATCTATCTATATGTTTATTTATCTGTCTATCTATCATTCTATCTATTTGTCTATCAATATTCCTATATTTTTGTGTATATATCTATTTCTTTATCTATTTTTCTATCTATCTATGTATATCCAATCTATCTATCAATTTATTTCTCTATCTATTTGTTTATCTATCAATCAATCAATCAATTTGACCTTCAATTTATCTTTCAATCTATCTATTAATTTGTCTATCCAGCTATCTATCTATATATCTAAATTTTTATCAATCTATATATCTAAATTTTTATTAATCTATTTATCTTTCTAGTTGTATGTCTATCTATCTATATGTCTATATGTATGTCTATCTGCTAGGTATTTATCTATTTATCCATGTGTCTATCAATATTTTCGTATATCCTTCTATCTTTTTATCTATCTATCTGTTTGTCTATCTATCTATATTTCTTTCACTCTATTAATTTATCTATCTATCTTTCAAGCTATCTATTTTACTATCTATCTAACTATCTATCTATTTGTCTATCTATGTGTCTATATATCAAGCTATCTATCTGTCTATATATTTGTCTGTCTATCTATTTTTCTATCTAAATATCTATCTATTTATTTATCTATGTATCTATATGTCTATATATCTATCTATATATCTATTTATCTATCTATCTATATGTCTATATATCTATCTATCAATTAATCTATCTATCTACCTATCTTTCTTTCTATTTCTCTATCTATATGTTTATATATCTATCTATCTATCTATCTATCTATCTTTCTATCTATTTATCTATCTGTGTATCTATCAATCTATCTATCTATTTAACAATTTCTCTATCTATAAATTCAACTTTCTATTTATCTATCTATCTATCTGTCTGTCTGTCTGTATATCTATCTTATTAGGAAATTCTGCTTCCATGTTTATGATTTCATAGATTTAGATGAAGAAGAATATAGAAAAATAGCTAATGATATTTATCCATAACCATAATTCATCAAACCCCGAGAAGCAAACACAAACCACAATAGAACACACAAAATAACATGGTTCACTTTTCATTCAACATGACTAGCTACATCTACACAAAAAAATGCTTATGCATTTACATATTATAATCAAATCAGAATGTTCTTATAGTATGTGCAGTAATCAAGAAGAAAATCACAGGGAGAGAAAGAATCAATCCGACGAAAGAGAATTCACGTAGAGAAGAAAAGAAAATAGTAAAAAAAATGTATTCACGCAGAGAAGAAAATATATATTTTCTTTTCTGCACTTACATGAAAATATTAAAATAGAAACATATTCAGTTATACAAAATAGATAATAAAAACAATTTATATACAACATATCTATCTATATATCTATCTACCTAATTGTCTATTTATTTATCTTTTAATCTGTCTATTAATCTATCTATCAAACTGCCTATCAACCTCTCTATCAATCTATCTATAAATCTATCGATAAATCTATATATCAATCTATTTATCAATATGTATATTAATATGTCTATCATTCTATCTATCTATCTATCTATCTATTTGTATGTCTATATTTTTTTATATCAATCAATTTTTTTCTTTATATAATACTATATATATATATATATATATATATATATATCTCTATATATCTATATATCTATCTATATATCTATTTATATGTCTATTTATCTATCTATCTATTTATGTGTCTATCTATCAATCTCTTTATTTTTGTTTCTCTATCTCTAAATATCTCTTTTTCTCTATCTTGCTATCTCTTTATCTCTCAATCTCTATATCTTTTTTTCTATGTATCTCTTGTCTCTCTCTTTATCTCTCTATCTCTATATATTTTTTCTATGTATCTTATGTCTCTCTCTCTCTCTATCTTTCTACCTTTATATCTTTTTATCTCTCTATCTACTTGCATACATACCTACCTAGTGACCTAACTACCTAGCTATCTGTCTAAATGTCTATCAATCTATTTGTATATTTGTCTATTTATGTATCTATCTATCTGTCTGTTTGTCTGTCTATCTATCTTTTTACCTTTTTGTCTATCTATATATCTATCTATTTGTTTATATTTATATCTATACATCTATCTATCTATGAATTTATATATCTTTCGATATGTCTAACTATCTGTTTATCTATTAGTAAAATAATATATCTATATATCTATTTGTATATCTATATATCAATATTATCTATATGTCTTTCTATTTTTCTATATTTCTATCTATTTATCTATCTTTCTATCAATCTAAATATCAATCTCTCTATAAATCTGTCAATCAATCAATCAATCAATCTATATTTCAATCTAGGTAACAATTTTCTATCAATCTATCTATCAATCTTTATATATATATATCTACTAATCTATTTATCAATCTATCTATATATCTTTCTATCTTTCTTTCCATATGTCAATATGTCTATCTCTCTATCTATGTGTCCGTGTAATTGTCAATTAGTTAGTCTCTCTATTGGTCTATCTGTCTATGTATATATCTATCCATCTTTTAGTCTATTTCTTTATCTCTCTAACTCTCTATTTTTCTATCTTTTAATCACTAAATCTACCTTCCTAACTATCTAGCTATCTTACAATATAACTAACCTTCTAATTGTCTATCTGCATATATGTCTGTACATCTATTAATCTATCTTTCTATATATTTGTCAATTATCTGACTATCTATTTGTCTATCTATCTATCTATCTATATCTATATAATAATATAATTATGTATTTGTCTATCTATCTATTTGTCTATATATATGTCTATCTATCTATTTATCTATCTGTCTATCTTTTTGTCTATCTATTTAAATTTCAATCTGTCTATCTATCTTTTTATAAATCTATCTATCTACCTTTTTATAAATCTATCTATCTATCAATCTATCTATCAATCAATATTTCTATCAATCTATTTATCAATCTTTTTTTCAATATGTATTTCAATACGTATATATAATTGTCTCTCTTTTTCTAACTATTTGTCTATATATCTAGTTATTTATCTGTCTATCTAACTCTCTATCTATTTGATTATTTGTCTATCTATTTGTCTATCTATCTGTCTATCTAACTGTCTATAAATCTATTTATATATTTGTTTATCTTTCTATCTATTTTTCTATCAATCAATCCATCTATCTATCTATCTATCAATTTATCTATCTATCTTTCTATAAATCTATCTATAAATATATCGATCAATCTATCTTTCAATCTGTCTATCTATTTATCATTCAATTTATGTATTTATCAGTCCATCTCTCTATCAATCTATCTATCCATCTATCTTTTTATATATCTGTTTATATATCCGTATATCTATCTATCTGTTTGCCTATCTATCTATCTATATAACTATCTAACTTTCTATAGATCTATCTTTTATTTTCTATCTCTATCTATCCATTGCTCTATCTCTCTATCTATATTTCTATTTAGTTGTCTATCTAACTATCTATCTATATATCTATCAGTCTATCTATCTATCTATCTATCTCTCTATGCATATGTCTATCAATCTGTCTATCATTCTATCTATCAATCTATCTAACTATCAATCAATCATTCTATCTATTTATTTATCTATATGTCTATTTGTATATCAATTTTTCTAAATCACTATCTATTTGTATATGTATCTATCTATCTATCTATCTTTATAATAATAATGATATCTATATATCTATCAGTCTATCTATCTCTCTGTCTATCTATCTATCTATCTATCTACCTATCTATGTATCTATCTATCTATCTATCAGTCTATATATATATCATTCTATCTGACTATATATCTATCAATCTATGTTTCCATCAATCTATGTTTCCATCAATCTATCTTTCAATCATTCTAACTATCTATCTATCTATCTATCTATGTATATGTATATCTATTTGTCTATCTATCTATCTAATAATCCATCTATCTAATTGTCTATCTATCTGTATATCTCTTTATTTAACTATTAATCTATCTATCTATCTATCTATCTATCGATCTATCTATCTTTTTATCTAACTATCTATCTATCAGTCTGCCTATCTGCCTATCTACCAATCTTTATATCTATCTATCTATCTATCTATCTATCTTTCTATCTTTATATTTGTCTATATAATTGTATATTTATCTCTCTTTGTTTCTGTCTATCGATCAGTTTATTTATTTGTCTATCTATCTATCTATCTATATATATGCCTATCTATATATCTATCTTTTTGATTTTCTATTTAGCTATCATTCTATATATATATATATATATATAATAATAATATATCTTTTTATCTATCTATCTATCTGTCTGTCTGTCTATTTATCTATCTATTAGTTTATATATTTATCTATATATATATTTATCTATCTATCTATCCTTCAATCAATCAATCTATCTATCTAACTATCTATCAATCTATATATTAGTCTGTCTATCAATCTTTCTACCATTATATTTTTTAATCTATCTATAAATCTATCTATGCATCTATCTATCTATTTATATAAATGTTTATCTATCTATCTATCTTTCTATTTGTCTATCTATTTGTCTATCTATCTATCTATTTGTTTATCTATTTGTCTCTCTATCACTTTGTTTATCTATTTGTCTCTCTATCACTTTGTTTATCTATCTATCTATCTATCTGTTGATCTATATTCTAGTTATCTATCCATCTATTTGTCTATCTATCTATATATTTATCTATTTTTCTATCTATTTGTCTATATATCTATATATCTATCTATATGTATGTATGTCTGTCTCTCTATATGTCCATCATTATATCTATCAAACTATCTATCCAATTGTCTATCTATCTATCTATCTATCTATATATCTATCTATATATCTATCTATCTATATATATATATTTGTTTGTTTGTCTGTCCGTCTATCATTAAATCAATCTGTCTGTTTATTTGTCTATCTATATGTTTATCTATCTATCTATCTATCTATCTTATATATATATATATATACATATCTATCTATCTATCTATTTGACTTATCTATTTGTCTATCTATCTATTTATCTATATATCTAGATGTCTATCTCTTATTCTTTCTATTTGAATATAAATCAGTCTAACAATATGCATACCAATTTATCTATCAATCTGAATAGCAATCTATCTATCTATCACTTTCTCTATAAATTTGTGTATTAAAATGTCTTTTAATCTGTCTATCAATCAATCTATCATTCTGTCTATCAATCTTTCTATCTATTTGTCTATCTTTCTATCTATTTGTCTATCTATCTATCTATATATTAGTCTTTCTATCTCTCTTTCTATATATTTATCAATCTATCTAAATATTTGTCTATCTATCTGTTTATCTATCTGTCTATTTATATGTCAAATAATCTGTCTATTTATTTGTCTATGTATCTGTTTATCTATCTATCTATCTATCTATCTATCTGTCTGTTTGTCTATCTATCTTTCTTTCTATATGTATATCAATATGTCTACAATTTGCTTTTCTATTTATCTATCATTATGTCTATTGCTCAATCTATCTATTTGTCTTTCTATAAATTTGTCTATTTGTCTATCTGTCTATTTGTTTGTTTGTTTGTTTGACTAATGTACTTGTATGTCTATCTATTTGTCGATCTATCTATCTGTCTCTTTCTCTATTTGTATTATTCATCAATATATCTTTCTAGGTCCATAATTGTCAGTATATTTGACTATCTACCTGACTATCTATCTTCCATGACTATTTGTCCGCATGTACAACTTTCTATATATCTATCTAACTTTGTATCACTCTATCTATTGTCTTTCTATCTATCTTTTTGTCTTTTTGTCTATTTGTCTATTGGTCAATCTGTTAGTCTATTTATCTGTCAATATATCAGTCTATTAGTCTATTTGTGATTATGTCAGTTAGTTAGTCTATTAGTTTGACAGTCAGTCAGTCAGTATGTTTGTATATCTCTCTATCTTTCTATCTCTATATATCACTATCTCTCTATCTCTTTATCTCTCTATCTCTTTATCTCTCTATCTCTTGATCTTTTTAACTCTTTCACTTTCTATCTATCTATATCTATCTATCTCTCCATTTCTCTATCTTTCTATCTCTCTTTCTCTTTATCTCACTACAAATCTATCTTCCTATCACGCTACCTACCTACCTACCTATCTACCTAGTTACCTACCTACATAGTTATCTATGTATCTATCTATCTACCGTCCTATATATATATATATATATATATATATATATATATATATATATATATATCTGCCAATCTATCCTTTTGACTATCTATCTTTCCATCTCTTTGTCTCTCTATTTGTATTTTTGGTTATATGTCTTTATGTCTATCTTTCTATCAATCTCTCTGACTATTTGTCTATATATATATATATATATATATATATATATATATATATATATATATATATATATATATATCTATCTATCTATATATTTATTTGGCTATCTATGTATTTGTCTATCTACCTATCTATCTATATATCAATCAATCTATCTATCTAATTGTTTAGCCATCTATCAGTCTATTTTTTATCTATCTATATTTCTATTCGTCTATCTATTTATCTTTAATCTATCTATCTATCTATCTATTTATCTATCTATCTATCTGTCTGTCTTTCTGTCTATTTATTTGTCTATTTATCTATTTGTCTATCTATCTATCTATTTGTCTATCTATCTATCTGTCTATCTATGTTTTTGTCTATTTGTCTATGTGTCTATATGTCAATATGTCTATCTATCTATATGTCTATCTTTCTAAATACCTATCTATCTATCTATATGTCTATCTTTCTATATACCTATCTATCTATCTATCTATTTAATTATGTATCTGTTAATTTATCAATCAATCTATCAATCTATATGTCTATCTATATAACTATCTATAAATCTATCTTTCTATCTTTCTATCTGTCTATATGTCTATCAATCTATAAATTTATCTATCTTTCTATTTATATGTCTTTCAATATATATATCTATCTGTCTATCTATCAAATTATATTTTGTCTAATTTCTATTTGTCTATTTCTCTCTCTAACTATTTTTCTATTTTTTTATTTATCTATTTGACTATCTTTATATTTGTCTATATGTTAATCTATTTATATGTCTATTTGTATATCTCTATCTATCTAAAAGTCTATCTTTATATCTATCTATCTATATGTCTATCTATATATCTACTTATCTATCTATCTATATATTTATCTATTTATCTATTTATCTATATAAATTTTTATTTTTTTATTTCTTTTTCTATTCATCTCTCGATCTATCTATTTGGACATCTTCTATTTGTCTATTTGTTTACCTTTGTATCTATTTATGTCTATCTATTTATCTATCTATATATTTGTTTATCTGTCTATCTGTCTTTTTTTATGTCTGTCTATCTATCTATCTCTCTATTTGTCTATTAGTTTGTTAGTGTTTTAGTCTATTAGTTAGTTTGTTAGTTTATTAGTTTTCCAGTCTGTTATTCTATCTATTTATCAATAGTTATATCTATTATTTTGTTTATCTATTTTTGCATCTATCTATTTCTATATCTCTCTATCTCTTTATATCTTTCTATATCTGTCTATCTATTTATCATTCTTTCTTTCTATGTCTCTATTTCTTTATCTCTTTATAACTATTTCTTTCTTACTGCCTGTAAATCTATCTATCTATTTATATCTCTATCTCTTTGTCTAACTATCTTTCTTTCTTTCTCTAAGTCTCAGTATGCATTTCTATCTATCTATCTACCTATCTTTTATCTATATATCTCTCTATTTGTCTATCTGACTATCTATTTATTTGTCTATTTATCTATCTATCTATATAAATATCTATCTATCTATCTATATAAACATTTATCTATCTTTTTATCTATATATTTTTTTTATAATGTCTCTATCTATTTATCTATCTATCTATCTAAAAGTATATCTATCTATCTATCTATCTATGTGTCTATCTATCTGTCTTTCAATCTGTCTACAATCTATCTTTCTATATGTCTATCAATTAGTCTATCATGCTATCTATCTATCTATCTATATATCTATCTATCTATCTATCTACCTATCTGTCTGTCTATCGGTCTATTTGTCTATATGTCTATTTGTTTGTCAATCTGTCCATCTACTTGTCTGCGTGTCTGTCTTTTTGCCTATAGGACTGTCTATCTATCTATTAGTTTGTATGTCTAACTATCTATTTGTTTTTTTGTCTATCTAACTTTTTGTCTAACTAGCTGTGTCCTTGACTCTTTATATACTTAAGAATTTGTCTACCTGATTGTCTATTTGTCTGTCTGCCTATCTATCTATCCGTCTATCTTTCTGTCTATCTTTTTGTCAATCTACCTATTAGTTTATCTGTTAGTCTGTTTGTCTATTTTATAGTCTACTAGTCTATTAGTATATCAGTCTTTTAATTTATTTGTTTATTAGTCTATTAGTATATCAGTTTATTAATCATCAGTCATTCTATTAGTCTATCAGTTAGTAAGTCAAACTATCTTTATATCTATCTATGTGTCAACTTGTCTGTCTATCTCTCTACCTCTTTATCACTCTATCTCTTTATATCTATATCTCTCCATCTTTTTATCTATCTATCTCTCTATCTCTCTAACTCTCTAACTCTCTATCGCCATATCTCTCTATCTTTCTATTTTTATATCTTTTTTTCTATATCTATATATCTTTTTATCTCTCCATCTCTCCATCTCTCTATATCTTTCTCTCATTTTGTCTATCTCTATATCTCTCTCTATTTCTTTATCTCTCAATCTCTCTAAAACTTTATCTTTATATCTCTCTACCTCTCTATCTCTCAATCCCTCTACCTACCTACCTCCCTACCTAGCTAGCTATATGTATATTTCTCAATCTCTCTATTTCTCTGTATCTGTGTCTCTCTGTGTATCTATATGTCTTTCTGACTATATTTCTATCTATCTATATTTTCTCTATCTCACTATCTCTAAATCTATCTATCTAATTATCTATCTATCTGTTTATAGGATTATATGTCTATCTATCTATCTATCTATCTGTCTATATGTAAATTTATCTAAATATCCAACTATCTATATGTCTATCAAACTATTTGTCAATCAATCAATCTATCTATCTATTTGTGTATCAGACTATCTGTCCATTCGTCTATTTATCTATCTGTCTATTTATATATCTATCTATATTTATATATGTCTTTCTACATATCTATCTATCTATCATACTATCTATCTATATATTTATTTATATATCTATCTGTCTATCTGTCTATCTATCTCTTTATCTATTTCTCTATTTGTCTATCTATCTATCTCTCTATCTATTTGTCTATCTGGCTATCTATTTATCTATCTATCTATCTGTCTATCTATCTATCTGTCTATTTGTCTTTTTGTATATTTATATATATGTTTATCTATCAATATGTCTATATGTCATTGTGTCTATATGTCTATTTGTCTACTTATCTATCTTTATATCTATCTTCCTGTCTATTTGTCTATTTATCTATCTAACTATCTTTTGATATGTCTACATGTCTATCTATCTATCTATCTATCTATCTATCTATTTATCTTTCAATTAATCAATCTATCTATCAATCAATCAATCAATCAATCAATCTATATATCTATCGATAAATCAATCAATCTATATATCGATCTATCGATCTATCTATTTATTGATCTATTGATCTATCTATCTATCTCTATTTTTCTAAATGGCTAACTATCAATATGTCTATCTATTATTTTGTGCCTATGTCTATCTATGTATCTGTCTATCTATTTTTTTATCGATCTTCTATTTGTCTCTCTATCAATGTGTCTATCGTTCTATCTTTCTATTTGTATATATGTCTATCTTAGAGGTGTCAAATGGATAGTGCAGGGCCAGCCCTTTACAATTTTTGTCTGCCCAACTATGCTACCGTGCCTGGCCAGGCATGGTTATTTCAAGCTAGGCTCGGCACGACCTGGCAAGACCCTACCGTGCCGACACGATCGAGTTTTGGTCGTGTTGGGTCAAGCACGTATGGGTCGGTTCTGAAAAAATTAAAAAAATGCTTTTGTTTCATAATTTTTTAATGTTTATATTATTTATATAATTATAAAATATAAATTAGATAATGTTTAAAAATATTTAAATTGTAAATTGTAACTCTTCCAATGGTTATACAGTTTATTTTTTTATATTATTTGTTTTAATTATGTATTAATTAGATTATATTTATTAGAATTATATTTAAGAATTTTTAATAAAATTCTTAAACAAAAAATATAAAATAAACACAAAATTTATTGAGCAAAAATAACAAAGTCACACTCACAAAGCCAAGTGCTAAACGGCCAAACCAAAGAAAATACATCATAAATAAAAATGAGTACAAACATCGAAATAAAAAATGAGAATCAAGCACAACTCATAAGCAAAAGTATAACTGTAACATAAGGGTCACTATCGGCATGTCGCAATCCCACAGTCATCAACTGTCAACCATCAAGTGGCAACCTCATCAATCATTCATTGCTGTATCAATATCATCCTCATCCTCAATATAAATATCACTATCATATGGATCATCATCAGCAATCAACTCCTTCACTTTTATTGTAGCTGTAGTCCCAACCCAACATGATCCTAGATACTAAACAACTAATCCTCCCAATCCTTCATGCATGCTAAAGCCTCAATAATATCTGGACGTAATCTCGATCTCATATCCAAAATCACATTCACTATAATAGAAAAAGGAGACCCTGATGTTATGCTCGACATCATAGGAGTCAGTAGATCCCAGGCCATCTTAGATTGTATGGGAAATGTAGATTCATATGATTTCAACCACCATAATATATCAAGATTCTTAGTATTAGAATATGATAGGATCGAGCAGTAATCAGTATCTAAGTATCGAGACAGCTCGCTCCTATTCGATGGTAGACCCCATTGTTTCCCCCTAGCTAATTGAATAAAAAAATTATCATCTCCAAATATGGTATCAATGTCCATACTCACAGCCTCACTACTACCACCACCATACCTAATATAATAGTATGTGAAAATATCAGTCAACTTCTCATGAATGAACCCTTCAGGTGGGTCTTCTAGGTTCATGCACAAGAAAATATAAGTCAAAATGTGATCTACCTCTTCTACTTTAATACTAGGGTGCATGCATACTGCGAGACAATAAAGAGATGGAATGGTGGACCAGTACCTTAAGTACTTGGTTTCCATCTCTCCAATCATATGGCTAAGTGTCGGGTCAGCTCGATACTTCCTAAACATGCCACTAATGATGCATATGTACGTGAGTACAATGCAAGTCATGAGAGTATAAACTGACGAATACATGTTCATCGTGTAATAAAAATATTTTGGAATTTCATAAATGAAATTTCCAGAGCCCAATCAGTGTTGACGATAATAAATTCATCGCTCTCACTATTGACATAGTCGGATATCTCGTGTTCGTATCCAACACATGACTCCAATATCAGGTATGTGTAATTCCAATGATATCTCACAACTGATTGGAATTTTTTCTTCTTAAGATTCACTGACAAACAAAGACTACTGAACTCTTGTTGTCTATGAGGCGTGCGAATATATTTTAGTTAGTCATATATGTTTTCCAAAGCAGGGCAGCACACATTCATCCCCACTTGTAAAATCAAGTTAATCACGTGACACATGCATCTGATCTGAAAAATCTTTCCTAATGGCCAGTCTCAAATATTCCTAATAAACATTTTAATCGCTACTCCATTATTATATGCGTTATTAAATGTGATACTAAAAATTTTATTTTGAATTTTATATTCTTTAAAGATCTCATCATACACTCAAAAATGGTCGGGCCATCATGAGGATGAAGAATCTCGGATTAACCTAATTTTTTTTATTCATAGTCCATTTAGAATCTACATAATGAACGGTGAGATATGCATAAGATGCATCATCGTGACTAGTCTAGATATTGGATGTCACAGACAACACTCCATTATATGTCATAAATTCATTAAGTATTATTTGTTTTTCTAACTTATAATATTTCAGTATGTCATTCCTAGATGTGGACCTAGGAATCCTATGATAAGCAGGCTGAAAATATGTCTGTATAATGCTCACAACATTTTGATCTTTTGAAAATTTGATAGGAAGACCCATCAATGTGATAAGTTTGATCATGCCTTCCTTACCCAACTCGGTACGGTATATGAAGGAGGTAAACTTTGAGAATGAATTGGATCCTTCTCAAAAAATGTAGTACTAATTTGGGTTTACCTAAGATCTAATGCACCATGTTTTTTGGTGCATAATTCAGCATGCCTCGTAAGGTTCCCAATCCCAAACGTACTCTTACAAGTTAAAATTTTTTTACAATATTTGCACTATGTCATTTCTTCTTCCTCACCCTTAATTTTTTTTTGTTTTATTATATTAAAATGAGTCCAAATTATAAAAGTCCTTCTAGTTTTTTGTTTTTTAGATGTTTGGGTTGAGATGACCAGAGAACCCAAAGTTTCTGTAGCATTGGTCCTTTGTGTAATATTTTTATTTTCTAAATTTACATTAATTTCATTATTATTTATATTTGTCATTTTTTTGGTTTTTTTAGACAAGAGGAAAGTTTAAGCCTTAAAGAGTATAAAGAGAAAGGGAGAGAGAGAAAGTAAAAAACTAATAATTTTTAAATTAAATGTTTTAGATTTTAGTTAACGAATTTAAAAAAATAAAAATGCTTATAAATTAGTGTAAAGGAAAAGCATGTGCACCAAAAATCCAACTTCAAAAGACCAATGCAAACAACAACTAAAGATAAGGCTGAGTTGGGAGTCCTGAAAAGCTGAGCCAAAATCAGAAATCCTGAGAGAGAATTTTAGGAGAGCGATTTGAGAGAGAGTGAGAATGAAGATTATATATTTTTGAAAAACATATAAATTAGAGGGGGGGGAGCTTTTATAGAAAAAAATATTAGAATTTTTATTTTAAAAAAGTATTTTTTTTTATTTTTTTGAATTTTATAACCATTTTTTGGGCAGAATCATGTGTGCCGTCAGATTCTGCCCATAGCAGTTGGAGGCAAAATCCAACGTCTAAAATTCAAATTATTTTTAATTTTTTTAAAATTTTTAAACCATTGGATTGGTTCGGACCACGAGCTTGCCCGGTTTCTGGAACCATCGGAATGAGCTTCAGCCTAGCTAGGTGGTTCCTTGGCTCATGCCGAGGTACCGAGCCAACCGGGCCATGATACCGTATCGAGCCATGGTATCGCATCGGGCCAGGCACGACACAAGGTCTGGTTGGCCTCGACACAACACGGCATGGTTCGTGTTGTGGCAGGCACGACATAGGCATGGGCAGTGGAATTTCACGTGACGTGCTGGGCCATGCATAACTGAATCATGTCGTGCCTCATGTCGGGCCTGGCCGGCCCGACTCGTTTGACACCTCTAGTCTATCTATCCATCTATCTATCTTTTTATATGCCTATCTCTCTAATTAACTATCTATTTATCCTCCTTCCTATCTATCTTTCTATCTCTATATTCTTTATATATCTAACCATTTATCTATCAATCTATATATCTCTCTTTCTGTCTATCTATTTATCTATCTATTTGCAAATCTATTTATCTATTAATTTGTCTATCTATCTATCCATCTATTTGTCTATCTATCTATCTATCTATCTATCTATCTATATGTCTATCTATCTATCCATTTATCAATCTATATGTCAATTTGTGTATTTATCCATCTATCTATCTATTTATTTGTATATTTGTCTATTTATCTATTTGTCAATCTATCAATCTTTCTACAAAGCTATCTATCTATATGTTTATCTATAGTTCTATCAAATTGTCAATCGATGAATCTATGTATCTGTCTATCTATCTATCTCTCTATCTATCATTCAATCTATGTAACTATATATCTGCCTATCTATCTATGTGTCTAACTTTCTAATTTAGTTTCTATCTATCATTTTATTAGTCATCAGATTATCTATCTATTTATTTATCTATCTATCTGTCTATTAATCAATCAATCTATCCGTTTATATATCTATTAGCCTATCAATTTATCTGTATATCTATTTATCCAATTTTTTTCTATCTATCTATCCATTTTTTATATGTCCATCTATCTATCTATTTATCTATTTGTCTATATATCTATCAGTCTATCTATCTATTTTTCTATCTATCTATCTATCTATTTTTCTGTCTATAAGTCTATCTATATATTTATCTATCTATCTATATATCATACTATTTGTCTATTTGTCTATAAATATTTTTTTATATGTCTATCTTTCTATATGTCTATCAATTAATCTATCAATATATCTATCTATCTATTAATTAAACTATCAATATATCTATTTGTCTATCGCTACAAGAAAATGTTGATTTAGCTAGAGAAATTTTGCTAGGGATAAAATCTTTAACTAATTAGCGAGGGATTAGCTAGGGAATAACAAGGGTTTTGATTTTACATTAGATTAAAATTTTGTGACGGATTAACAACGGAAATGTTCAATTTAAAATATTTCATTGCTAATATTTTTGTAGATTTCTGCACAAAGAAAAGCATGGAATTTAGTGATGGAAATGTTCGATTGAAAATATTCATTCGCTAATAATTTCGTAAATTCCGTGCAAAAAAAATGCAGGAAAATTAGCGACGGATAAAATGACAGAATATCACTAGCTAATTAGATCGAGACAAATTCCATCACTAAATAAATTTCTGAAAATTTTTTAAAATTGTATATTTTATTGCAAGTGATTATTCCTTAAATTTTATTTTTCACAAAATATATCTATTTAGCTAGGGAATTTTTCCTATCTATTTGGGTTGAAAATAATTTTCGTCACTAATTTTTAATGATTTAGTTTTTTTATATTTGTTTTAATATTTAAAATTAATTATATATATTAAAGGTACGTATTCCATGGTCTATAGATTAGCTATCCTTCAAAGACACATTATTCTCGAATATTATAAAAATAGGTTATTATAAATAAATAATTTAAAAAATATATAAATACAAAAAAATTTAATATTAATAAAGACTATAATAACTATTAATAAAGACTACAATAACTATTAATAAAGACGACAATAATATTAAATAATTAATTTTATACTTATTAAAATTTGTAAAGATATTTTAAAAAATAAATCATACATTAAAATTTCTACTAATAAAAAGAGTAAATATTTCATGTATAATAAAATATAATATATTTACAAAAATATTATAATTAATGAAGAAATTATTAAATATGTGTATTATTTTAAATATAAAAAATAGTTTATGCCTAGAAAAATTTTAAAAAATTAATTACTAAAAAATTTGAAATTTTTGAATTTTAAAAAATATTTCAAATTTTTCATAATAGTTAAATGAAAATAAATTGATATTTAAAGATAAATACAAAGATGTTTGCCCCTATTAAAATATATATGAACTAAATAATTGAGTTAAATTTATACTATTAGCTTTTAATATTCCATCTTTATTAAATTTAATAAATATAAATTTTTCTTAATAATCATCTCACTTTAAGTAATTTTTAGAATTTTATAAATTATAAATTATATCAAATAATATGAAATTTTATGCCTTTAAAATAAATTCATATTATCTTCATAAAAATTAATATGAATTCTTAAAAATTTATAAACTTAAAACACATATATTTATAAATTATTTAACATAAAGAGTATTTATAAATTTTTAGGAAAATGGCTTTGAAGACCAATAATCTTTTCATGTGTGTCTTGCTATATATAGTTTACAAATTTTGTAGCCATTTGATTTGTTTTTCTAATTATAAGGCTAAACATCTATTTTTTGAAATTATTTATATGTTTATTTTAATTAATTTGATACTTAAAAATTGAAAGGTATTTATTTTTCTCGTGTGTCTTGCTACACGCACATTAACTTATTGAAAATAATTTATTAAGCTAAAAAAAGATGAGTCTTTATGTTATATATATATACATATATATATATATATATATATTTATTTATTTATTTATTGTATATTAAATATTTTGATAATTTAAAATTAAAACTTTAATAGAATTTGTAAACCTAATAAAACTTAATAAACTTAATATTTAACAAAACTCTAAGTCTCTAAGTTTCTCTATCGGCCTCTCTTTCTGATTCCGACATATTCAAAATGAAAGATAAGTCGTGAATGTCCACAGAAACATATGGCTAGGGTTCTGTAATCACGAACGCTGCACACCATCGATGCATCGTCATAGACATGGCATACCCATGAAAAAATCTGATCTTTAAGGACTGGAAGCAATTTGTATCATGCTAGGTTTACTAAACTCCGAGGATGACAGATAATTCAGTGCTATCGCAATAGCCTTTTAGCAAGTCTCTTTCTTCCTGAGTAAACCCAAGGGTGTCAATCATCCCAGGTCAGCACTGCTTAGTAATTATGCAAATTTCTCGGTAGCATCCAGGTCCTAAATTGGTTTCTCCATTGAGGAAAAAAGAATGTGCTCGCCTATGCACTATTTAAGCTCAAGAAAGGAGTCCCAGCAATTCAATATTCATCTTCTAATTACAATTGAACAACGAGCATGGACCTCAATCCTTCATTGAGTGTATTTGCTGTGGCCGTGGAGTGATAGCTGTTGCAATGAGGAACAACCAGAGGATGAACTTGAACTCGTCGGCCATTTAGTGATTCTCAGAGATTGGTAAAGGGTATGTAGTAATCTAAAATGCTTCATCTATTATATCTTCTACTAAACTATATGTTTACGTACATTCTCTATACCTGATGTCACACTTTAGCCTTGTTTCCTTTTTGTAATTGATGATTTTTGCAATGATATTGGTTAAGAATATGATCACTTATAATTTGTTCAAAATAGTGACTAATATGCATGTGTATTCAAAATAAAAAGTGAAATACTTAATATGGTTTAATCAAGTATATAATATTGCTCTAATAGCTCTAATTTGTAAAGGTTAAGATGAAATAAAATAATTGTGAGGATTAAAAATTGACACTAGTTAGTATTATAAATCATATTCTTTAGCACATTCTAACATTATATCAATTTCATGATAAAATTGAATTTAAAATAAAATTTATATAATTAATTCAAGCCAAGAGGGGGTAATGATGATATTTTGGACTATCTTTATATTCCAAATGGTATATTACAATTAAATAAGATAAAATAATACCTTGAAATGAAAATGTGAACATATAAATATTGAATAACTCTACATTATTTCTTTAAAGCTCATCTATGCATTTTCTTATAATTTAGGAGTCATTCCATGCATATCCTTATAAATTACTTTTTATGACGTATTTTGCTATGATGATAAGCCTAATGTGAGTATTCCATTGAACACAAAATATGAGTCTTGATATGAAGAGAAAATGAGGGTAACCACAACCTAATAGTACATATTAAATTTATATATCTATAGTTTTTCTCAGATAAGACTTTATCAAGTCAACTAATATAATTATTCTACATAATGAATCAAAAATGTGTTCTACTCAGTTCATATTATTATGTATAACTACTTATAACTACTTGTATGAATATATCTATATAATATAACTATATATAACTATTTATAACTATATATATTATATGTATAATAACATATAACTATAAATAATTGTATCTTACTATATGTATAACTATAAAAACTTTATACATAATTATATTTAAATATATAATTTACAACATATATTTAATATACATTTTTATATATTAGTATATAAAAATGTATTTACAATATCTATACCTATACATAACTATATGTATAAATATATAAAATTATATGAAAAAAGTATATACCTACATGTATAAATATAAGTATAACTATATGTGTAACTATATGTATAACCACATGTAAAAATATTTATAATTACCTGTATAACAACATACAACATTATGTTACATGATCTAACATTACTATTTCCTATCAGACTATTGGTTTACTACTCTCAAGTGGGAAGTTGATCTCCAAAGTTGTCAGAGCTCTAAAGTTTGCAATAGTACTATGTGAGGAATAAGTTATTGCAACATCTAGAAAATATTGATATGAATTACGCAGAAGAAGCCTCAAGGAAAAGAAAATTAACCATAGTTTTGCATGATTCTATTTCCGAATGGCCTAGAGAATATGACATGAGTGGGCAAAAAATTCAATTTTATCAATCTGTACATGCTGATGAATTTGGTAAAAATCAATTTCATCCTCTTAATACTTCTTTATGAATTTTATAGTATGCGAGTAGAAACTTGTATTGGTTTATAGTTGAGAAAATAAATGAATCTCATATGGAAGTGTTCCCTTAGCCTTTTTCCCATGAACAGTGGTTGTCATCATATAAAACATCATGCAATGAGTCCTTGAACTTTCCAAATCTATTTCTGAGGCCATCTAATACAAACAAGATGGTGAAATATACCGATCATGCTTTTTCAGATAGTTTTTTTTCAAGGTCATCCAATCTGACCTTTGAATAATCAATACCTTCATGAACTTTTCACCAGAAAGGTGTGATGTATGATGGACCTGCTAAACCTATATGTGATTAACATGGTCCAAGGGATTTGATAATTGTTGTCTCAAACAATGCATCCCATGTTGTGGGGATCCCGTCTGGTATGTGTACGCCTGGTTTCACTGCAAGAAATGATGAAAATATGACAAATGGTGTTGAAGGTGTCCAAACTGTAATAGAAATTTTAGCAGAGATTGAAAAGTCAATGTTTTCTTAGGTGGAGATGATTTCTCCTGGAAGTGATGATGATGCTGCTACATCGATTGACAAGGATGGTCCTAGAATTGATGGTGAGCAATAAAATGACAAGTGTGATGTGGTTATTGAACCTTCATCTGCGATATTTAAATTGGATGCTGGAAGATTAGCTCTAGTAATTATAGCAGAACTATGGGCTAGATTCCTTCAGCTCAACTCATCTACAACTATATCTGTCACTGCCTTCTTCAAGAGTGGTGAGAAAATGGCAGATACCATGTGGCCTAAAATCATGGAAGTGAAAGAAAAAGTGAGGCTAAGTGCTTTTGAAAAATACATTCAAGATCTTCCTCATTCTCACACCCGAGGATTGATGGTAACCTCTCTTAGCTATAAAGAAGGGTCGTCGAACTCTGAATAGGAAAACCTGAAATAGGTTGCAAGAGAGTACAAGAAAGGTGAGAGAGTTAGCTTTCCACAACTTTCATAGGGTGTTGATCTCTATGTCTGCCCCCAAAGCCACACTATAATCACCATACTTGCTAAGCATGGATTTTTTAAGGGACGACTGTCAATGATAATCACTAAGAATTATTTATTGGCTGCAATGATGGTGGCGAAGCCATCCATCATCCAATCCTATTGTTAAAGCATATGAGAGCAAGATTGCCTCTTTAAGTGACAAACCTCACAACTCTCTTGATGCATCCCAAAGAATAGGCAAAATAGTTGATGAATCCCTCCATGGTGCTTGTTGAAACATTGACATCAATTCCATGAATAAATAGATGAGTCAACCTCATTTTGATCTCCAGCCTTTTTCTATGGATGACTATCTTTTGCTCACTATCTCTCTCTCTCCATGACAGAACAATCCCATATTTCTTCAATTTATGATTCATCCTTGCTCTCTACATCTGCAAGACCATGACAAGTCAAAACTACTTCAACTATTGGCAGGCAAACCATTGAAGCAGCTTCGCATGTCCATTCAGCTGCCATAATTTCATTAAGTGATGATGGGAAAACCCCCATGGCTGCAAATGATTATGATGATCATCCTGACTTTGATAAATTTACAAATAAATAGATAGAAAGAAAGTTAGATAGTTAGATACTTTGATAGATAGATTGTTAGACAATTAAATAATAAGATTGATAAAAAAATTTATAGATTGATTTATAGGCAGAAAGAAAGATATATTGATAGACAGACAGACAGACAGATATATATATATATATATATATATATATATATATATATACATACACACACACACACACACACACACACACACACACACACACACACACACACACACACACACACACACACACACACACACACACATATATATATATATATATATATATATATATAAAGATAAATAGATAGATAGATAGACAAATATATAGCCAGATAGATAGATGGATATAGAGTTAGAAAGATAGATAGATATACAGATAGATAGAAAAATAGACATTTAGATAAACAAATAGACAGATAGATATATATATAGATTGATAGATAGATATACACATAGATAAACAAAGATATATATAGATAAATAGATAGATAGATAGACAGATATATAGTTAGAAAGATAGATAGATATATAGATAGATAAACAGATAGATACATAGATAGATAGATAGATCGATCGATAGATAGAAATATAGATATACAAATAGATAGATAGATATGGAGAAAACAAGTTAGATAGATAGATAGATAAATATATAGATATACAGATAGATAGACATATATATATATAGACACATAGATAGATAGATAGATAGATAAATAAAATGATAGATAGATAGATACACAAATAGATAGACAGAGAGATAGACAGAGAGATAGACATATAGACAGACAAATAAATAGAAAAATAAATAGATAGATAGATTGATAAACAAATAGTAAGTCAGATAGATAGATGGATAGATAGATGTATATATATGCAAATAGATTGATGGATGTATGGATAGATAAATAGATAGATGGATGTATGGATAGATAGACTAATAGATAGTCAGATTGATAGATTAGCAGATAAAAGGATAGATAAATGGATAAATTGACAAATAGATATATGAAAATATAGATAGATAGATAGACAAATTAATAGGCAGACAGATAGATAAATAGACAAACAGATAGATAGATTAATTGATAGATAGATAGACAGACAAAATGATAAAAGATTGATAGACAGATTGATAGATAATGAAATAGATAGATTGATAGATAAATAGATAGATAGAACATTAAATAGATAGATAGATATACAGATAATAGACAAATAAATAGATACTTAGAAACATATAAAGATAGAAAAATAAATAGATAGATAGATTAACAAATAGCTAGACAGACAGATAGATAGTCATATAGATACACATATAGATAGAAAGAAAGATAGACAAATAGAAAGATAGACAGATAGAAAGATAGACAGATAGACAGATAGATAGTTAGTTGTTAGATAGATAGACAAATAAATTGACAGATAGACAAACATATAAATAGAAAGAAAGATAGATAGATAGATAGATAGACAGACAGATAGATAGACAGGCAGATAGATAGACAAATATATATACAAATATATAGATAGATATATAGATAGATAGATATACAAATACATAGATAGATAGATAGACAGATAGATAGGTATAGAGAAAAAGATAGATAAATATATTGATAGATATATAGATAATAAATAAATAGATAGATAGATATATATACACATAGATAGACATATTGATAGATAGATAGATATATATACACATAGATAGACATATTGATTGATAGATAGATATACAGACATATAGATAGATAGATACATAAATAGTTATATAGATAGATAGAGAGATAGATCGATAAGCAGATAGATAGAAAATTAGATAGACAGACAAATAGATAGATAGTCAGATAGATAGATAGATAGATAAATAGATAGAGAGAGAAAGTTATTGAGAGAGACAAATAGATATATAGATACAAAGATAGATATACAAAGACAGATAAAAATATAGATAGATAGATAGATAGATAGACAGATATATAGATAGATAGCTAGATAGATAGATAGCTAGATAGATAGATAGCTAGATAGATAAATAGATATACAATTAGATAGATAGAAAGACATACAGACATATATATATAGAAAAATAGATATACAAATAGACATACAAATTGATAGAAAGATAAATAGAAAGATAGATACATAGATAGATTGACAGATAAATAGACAATTACATAGGCAGATATATACAAAGACAGATGGATATATAGATAGATAGATAAGCAAATAAACACATAGATAGATAATAAGACATATACACAGGCAAATTGAAAGTTAGATAAAAAGATAGATAGACAGACAAATAGACAAATAGAAAGGGAGATAGAAAGAAAGTTAGATAGACAGACATATAGATAGATAGATATAAAGTTAGATAGACAAATAGATAGATAAATAGATAGACAGTTAGATAGATAGTTAGATAGATAGATAGGGAGATAGAACCGTGTCGTGCAGGGTCAGGCATGTTATGGTTTGGCCATGCCTGGGCCCGCCTGGCATGGGAATATATCGTGCCCAGGCCTGTGATGTGTCTGGGTAAGGCACAACCCGTGCCGTGTTGTGCCGAGGCCAACCGGGCCTTGTATCATGCATGACCCGACACAGTTCGGTCGCCCGTGGCACGACTCTTAGGCACAGTCGGGGTCACCATTCACACCCAGCCCCAGTGTCTCGCACCCGTAGTCCTGCATCCACTAACCTATAGTCCTAGCTTCCCGCACCCTCACAAGTCATGGGTCACGGGTGGGTTCACTTTGACTAGGGACACTCGGGCCAAGCCAAGCTTCCCCTTCCCGCAAAAAAGACCCCCCCCCCCCCCAACGGGCAAAAAAAAATTAAAATATTGCCGTTGGATCTTGCCTCCAACAGCTATGGAGTAGAATCCAACGACCCTCATGATTCTACCTCCTAAAAAATCAAAAAAAAAACAAAAAAAATGACTTTAAAAAAATATTTTATTTAATCTATAAAATACTCCCCCCCCCTCTCTATAACATTTATGTTTTCATAAATATTTATTCTCTCATATCTCACATTTTCTCTCTCTAAAAACTCTTGCTCATCTCTCTCAAGACTCAGAAAGTTGGGATTTAGTCATTTGGCTTGGCTTTTCATGAATCTCAACTTGGGTTTTGAATTTTGAGCTAGAATGTGGTGCACCGTGCATGTGATCGACCTGACTGCTTTATCAGGTAATTTATTTTAAGTTTTTTTAGTTTCTCTCTCTCTAGTCTCTCTCTCTAGATCTAAAATAGTTACATCTAAAATCTATCATCTAGTCTCTAAATAAGTGTCATGTTAAACAAAAATCCTAAAAAATAACAACTACTAATGAAACATATTTAAATTTAGAAAATGAAAATCTTACACAGAGGTCTGAGGCTGCTGAAACTTTGGTTTCTCCAGTCGTCTCAACCGAAACTTCTAAAAAACAAAAAATTAGGAGGATTCCTATAGTTTGGACTCATTTTAATATAATAAAATAAAAAAATGTTAGGGGTGAGGAAGAAGAAATGACACAGTGCAAATATTGTAAGATAATTTTAACATGTAAGAGTTCGTTTGGGGCTAGGCACGTTAAGAGGGATGCCGAATTATGCACCAAAAAACATGGTCCATTAGATCCTGGGCAAGCCCAACTTGGCACAGCATTTTTTGAGACTGGGTCGAGTCCAGTCTCAATGTTTACTTCCTTCATATACTCTAACGAGTTGGGTAGGGATGGCATGGCCATATTTATCACATTGAAAGGTCTTCCGATCAGATTTTCGGAAGATCCAAGGGTAGTGCGTATAATGCAGACATATTTTCAGCATGTTTATCGTAGGATTCCTAGGTCCACATCTAGGAATGACATACTAAAAATATATAAGTTAGAAAAACAAAAAATAATTAATGAATTTATGGCATATAGTGGAGTGGTGTCCGTGACGTCTGATATTTGGACAATTCACGATGAATCATCTTATGCATGTCTCACCAGCCACTATGTAGATTCTAACTGGACTATGAATAAAAAATTTTAGGATTCTATGAGATTCTTCATCCTCATGATGGCCCGGCCATTTTTGAGTGTATAATGAAAATTTTTAGGGAATATAAAATTCAAAATAAAATTTTTAGTATCACATTCAATAACACATATAATAATAGAATAGCGATTAACATGTTTGTTAGGAATATTAGAGATGCACCATTAGGAGAGATTTTCCATGTCAGATGCATGTGTCACTTGATAAACCTGACTGTTCAAGCGGGTATGAATGTGTGTTCCCCCACGTTGGATAATATATGTAATGCACTAAAATATATTCGCACTCCTCGCAGACAACAAGAGATTGGTAGTCTCTGTTTGTCTGCGAATCTTAAGAAGAAGAAATTCTAATCGGATGCGAGACATCGTTGGAATTATACGTACCTGATGTTGGAAACATGTGTTGGATACGAACACATGATATACGACTACGTCAATAGTAAGAGTGATGAACTTATTATTGAGGACACTGACTGGCCTTCTTAGCATCCATGATCATACTGGAGCTGGGACTGGGACATGGACTACAGCCGCATCCACTACGAAAGTGTAGGAGTTGATTACTAATGATGATGATCCATATGATACTGATCTTGATCTTGCGGCTGATGATACTCATGATATGCCGATTGATGATTGATGATGATCAACTGCTTTTTGATTTCAATATTTTGTTTTTTATTGATTGTATGCTTTATTTATACGTTACGTTGAAACTTTAATTTGTTTGGTTCGGACCTTTGATATATATTGGCTGATTGGTCATTTTTCATTTGGTTTGTTTTTGTTTTTTTTACTTTTTAATTTTTTTAACAAAATTTTTTGATTTATTTATTTTTTTTGTTTTATTTTTTTATTTAAAAATTTATAACTCTATAATTTAATTATAATAAATTATAAACTAATTTTATTTAAAATTATAAAAAAATTTTAAACTTTGTAATTTAATAAAATTTAAAAAATTTTTATTTTATAAATTTATTATATTATACATTATCTATAATTATATATATAATTTAATATATTTTATAATTAAACTAAAAATATACAAGTATAAAATTAAAAAAAAAATTTAACCTGGCCTGTACGGCATGGTTTGGCCCATACGGCCAGGTTAGGCCCGATTGGTGTTGCTTTAGCTGGAGTGGAGGGATTGTTGAAAGAATGAATTCTCCTACCGGGTCTCTCCCCATGCTCCTAGCAACTGCCCCTTTCATTTTGAAGTGGTGCCTTCATGAGAACTTTTGGGAGCTTATCAGTAACAACAAGCTGTCCCAAGGTGAGTTGCCCCAAGCTATCAATTGTATTACATCTGTGCTTAAGGAATTGAATCCATTTCAATTGGGGAATCTCTTCCAAAAAAAACAACGTTTGCTTGCTCGTTTGGAAGTTACTCAGAAGGCTATGGATGAACGCCCCTCCCCTTTCCTGGAAAGTAGTCACTACCTGAGCCACAGAAGATGCTTTTTGACCAATAGCTACATAAAAACATATTACATTTTGACCTTGTTGATTGAGAATCGTATCTGTTGCTACTGCTGTTTTACTGGTCTGTCTGTCCCCAATAATGAATTCTCGCTGACCACGTCCTATAGGTTAGGTATAGGGATCATCGAATCAATAGCAATAAGCCCCGTTTGAAGAGGCTCATATACGGAACATCGTGAAATAATACCCGGAGCAGGAGATTCAATTAACCGATATTAAGAAGCTTAAATTGAACCTCTACCATCAATAGGTTTAGCCAGGGTATTTATAAAATGACCCAACAAGTAAAGGCCTCGCCTCACGGGTATCTGAGCAATACTTCCTATTGCTTTTACAGAACTTCCTTGTAGTATCATCAAACCATCGCCCATTAATACAACACTGACATTATTTGATTCCAAATTTGGAGCAATGCCTATTTTACCCTCTTCCAATTCACCTACCCTTTTTCATCAATCCGGTTCTTCTCGATGGCAGCTACAAGAGGGAACTAGGTCTGGACAATCTCATCTAACAAATGAGAACTATCAAAGGCATGAAAGAGGGAAGGCACACTCTTGCACGATCATTGTACTATCCGACTGAGGAGGGAAAGGGGGCTTTTCTACCTTTAGCAAGGCTAGCGCTATAGAGCTGTGAGCGTGAACCATTTTCAGTCGTAAGGCAGGCTATTGACTAAGGCATTTCATCAGCAAGGGAACTAATTGCGAGAAAAAAGGCATATTCGAGCAAAGGCAGCTTTTAAAAGGCATTAAAGGCAAAGCCCTTATTCTTTCAAAATGGGCATATGGGTGATAAGGAACTTTCAACAGGCATGGACAGAAGGAAGCTGCTCCTTTTAATAGTGAATGTCGGAAATCGTCTTCCCGGATCACCGAAGATGGACAAACAAAAAAGGATCTGCTAGGCTGTCTTACATGTCCCAAAAAGGGCTCCATTCCTTCCCCATGAGGAAGAAGAACCAGTTATACACAGGAAAGCCTACAACCTCGACCTCAGTATGAAAAGCATCTAGGAATCGACGGTGGTCAATCTTCCTTCATCTTTGGCATCTCGACTGGTGGGCATGAAAACAAGACTTGAAGAGGGCTCAGGTATCAACGTTCTTAGCCCGCATTCATCAATATAAATAAGAGTAGCAGTCGTATAGGTATAGGCTAGCGCTTCCTTGCTTGCATCCGAAGTAGCGATTCCCTTCCTCGCTCAGGAAAGTCAGAAAGAAAGGCATAAAGCAAGTATTGCGAACCCCTTACAGCACGAGATTGGACAGTTGTAATTGCGCTTTCACCCATGATGGGATTTTTTGGGCTAGGATGCTAAACTGAGACTGACAATCAATCGTATGCTAGTCTCTAAGTTACAGCTTTGGCTCTCTCTTTCCATTCTTTTCTTTGATTAGCAGACGATTTTCATTCCCTTATTCTTGGTTTGGTCACTTAGGAGCTTTTAGGCCCTTTTGCAGCTATTCCACATGGGGATGAATCTAGGACAAATCTTCTTTTAGATGTGGCATTAGCGGTCTTTGCTATTGGAGTACTTTGCCCATTTATTGAATCTGACTCTAGAAAATCCTTTTCACTGGGAACAACTCTTGGCTCTAAAGAACAAGACTCTTAACAAACCTGGTTCATTAGAAAAAGCGGAATCCAATACATGTAGTGCGTCACTTTCCTGAAAGCAGGAAGCATCCATTTCTTTGACATCTTAGGTATTGGGTTCATTTTTAGCCTGTGCCGATGTCGAATAGACGGAATGAGTCTGAGTGCCTTTCTTACTGGATTGACGGCTTGACTGCTTGCTTTACTTACTTTACGCTGGGTGAGACCGAGAACTCGATTCGGGAATATCATTAGCCCTCAGATGCCCTCTTGCTCTTACTTATTCTTTCAACAGGTATAAATTGCCGGGCCAGGCACTGCACGGCACAATAACCATGCCGTGCCTGGCCCGACACAAAAGCACGATCGTGGTCTAAAAAATGGGCCGGCCGGCCTGGCTCGTTTGACACCTCTAGTTATATATATATATATATATATATATAGACATATAGATACACAGATAGAGAGTTAGATTGATAGTCAGATTGATTATTAGATCGATAAATAGATTGTTTGACAGATTGTTAGTCAAATTGATAGATTGATTGATAGAATGATTCATAGACTAATAGATAGATAGATAAATAGACTAATAGATAGACAAATAGATAAATAGATAGATATATAGATAGATAAATAGATAAATAGATAGTAAGACAGATAATTAGTCATGTGAATATACAAATAGATAGAAAGATATATAGACAAGTAGATAGATAGATAGATAGATATATAGATAGAAAGATATATAGACAAGTAGATAGATAGATAGATAGATATATAGATAGATAAATAGATAGATATATAAATAAATAAATAAATATATATATATATATATATATAGATTAATAGATTGACAAATAGATAGAAAGATTGAAAGATAGATAGATAGATAGATAAAGAGATAGACATATAGATAGATAAATATAAATATTAACCGATATATAGACAGATATATAATCAAATATATAGTTATATAGATAGATAGATAGTCATATATATATATATATATATATATATATATATATATATATATATATGTTTATACAGATAGATAGATATATAGATAGATATAAAGACAGACAAATAGATAGATAGATAAATGGATATATAGATAGAGAGATAGATGGAAATATTGACATATCGATAGATAGATAGATAGACATATAGATAACCAGATCTATAGACAAATAGATAGACAGATAAATAGACAAATAGATAGATGGATAGAAGGATAGATATATTGATTGATAGACAAATAGATAGATAGATTAATAGATAGTTAGATATATAAATAATTAGATAAATAGATAGATTCATAGATAGATTCATAGATAGATAAATAGTCAGATAGATAGATAGATATATATACAGATAGATAGATAGGTAGATAGATACACAGACAAATTGATAGACATATAGATACATAGATAGATAAATAATTTACAATAAGAAATTATCTGTTAAGCTATGTAAATTTAGCTGGGGAAATAATCCCTAGCTAATTTTCCAAGGATTAGCTAGAGAATAGCAGGATATGTTTGATTTTATATTGAATGACAATTTCTGATGAATTTGTGATGTATTAGAAATAGAAATTGTTGATGGAAAAATGTCCCTAGCTAATATTTTCATAGATTTTGGCACAAAGATTGATGGAAAATTTAGCAATGACTTTAAAGACATATTTTCCATAGCTAATTTGCTCGAGAACAAATTTCTCTCTAAATCATTATCTCAAAAGATATTTTTTCAATTATATATTAATAGCAAGCGATTAGTCATTAAATTATAAGTTTCACAAAATATATGCATTTAGCTAGGTATTTTCTCTAGCTATTTAGCTCGGGTTTATTTTTGTCATTAATCTATTCTGAATATATATATATAATATTTGATATAAGTTTTTATATTAAAGTTTTGTCATGGTCTATGGATGAGGGATCCTTGAAAGATGTTTTCTCCTCATATAATTATAAAAATACGATATTATAAATAAATAATTTTAAAATATTTAAATACAATTAAAATTTTATTTTAATAAATACTAAATAACTATTTTTATGATTATAAAATTTTTTAAAAATATACAAATTATTATCTGTATTAATTAATAAAGATATTTAAATATTTGTATTAAAATACATTAAATAATTAATTCTATGATTATAAACATTTTTTAAAATATTTGAAATAAAAATGAACATACATAAATATTTGTATTAATAAAAACCTAAAATCATTATTGTGTGATTATAAAAAAATATTTACAAATTATCTAAATTTATAAATAAACATGTAAATATTTATATTAATAAAACTTAAAAAAAATTAATGATTATAAGATTTTTTTTAAAAAAATATAACTAAACGATTTGAAATATTTGAAATATAAAAAAAAATCAAATTTTCATTAATTTTAAAATAAAATATATTGATGTTTTTATTACCTCCAAAAATTTTTGATGAGTTATAAAAAAATATCTCCACGTACTTATTAAAGAATATTTAAGGTGTTTTTTAGGATTTACAAAAAGTTTTTTAAAATATTACTAATGATATTTTTTTTTCTCCTAAATACACTTAAAAATATGTTTAGCCTTTTTAACACTTTTCAAAATCTCTACAAAACTGACCTTTAGTTGATTTTAATTCTGGTTTTATTTTTACCTTTACTAAAATTTATAAGAATTAACTATTATAATAAATTAAAAAAATATAAAATAATATTACATTTAAAATTAAATATGTAATCTTAAAATAATAAATAAATACATATTAATATTTTAAAATTAAAACAAGTTAAACATGAATAATAACCTAATCGGTGGCCGAGAAAAATAGCATCAAGGAGGCAATCCACTTACAGAACATTTTTGGTAGCGTGTTATGCTTCATCATTCTAATTCTGATCGGTGTTCTCGCCTTTTCAATTCATCTATTTTTTGCATTTTCTGAAACATGAATTATCATGATACATAACCCAATCGGTGTTCTTTCAACTTGAATACCTCATTTTGTGTTAGCAATTGCTGTGTTATTTGGTCCATGCTTTCAGTTTTTGACTAAGACTGGAATATATGATTTTTGGAATTGATTTGACGATCGAACTTGGTAATTTAGATCAATCTCACATAGGATAAGCTTTTTTTACATGAATTTTTTTGAAAAGTTTAAGCTCACTATTCTTACCATTTATTAAAATTTGGTATCCACTTGAGTGGGTGATAAGAGGAACTATGTACCCAAAACCGACTTAAATAGCCAAGACAAAATGGAAGTGAGTCCTTAGAATCTACTACTCAACACTTTTCTTTATGTATATCAATCAGATATCTACTTGGGGACTCTCCAGAGTATATTTTATTAATTTTATTCTTCTTATGTTATTATTACATGTTGATTACTTATTATACCATGATACTAAATTTGTTTAATTTTCTTATATCCATCAAGACTGTTAGTTTATTCACTGCACCTAATATTTTTTTGCATTTGCTTCATGAGAAGCTTTCTTTTTGGCCAAGGTTAGAGTGATTAAGTGTCTACTTTTTGTCTGCCTTTCATATTTAAATTGAAGTTTGATTTAATGATATTACTTTTGTAATACATGAAATAAAGGGTGTTGATGCTGGGCTGACAGCAGTAGCTTATTTTTCCATGGTAAATGATACAAGCATTATTATTTCTACAACATATTTGAATGTAAATATTCTAAATAAAATATGCATAAATTAGGTTATAGATATTTAAAAATTGGAAATAGGTTGGTGAACCTTTATGTTCAATACCATAAACCATGAAAAACAATTAACACTAATCTCAACTTCAATTCAAGTTGGCATACATACAACATAAATACCAAGCTTACTTGAGAATAAAAATTGATATTAGGATTATATAAAATTTTTATGAATGCTAGCTAATCACAAACAATGCATATGATGAAATGTCAGTATTCTCTTAAATATTATTGTTTAAATTATTGTTTAACACAGTATGTTTTATTTATTCATGAACAATTTAATTAAAAGCAAATCATATATTTTCTGGTGTATGATCCAAAAGAGTTTACAAGTGATGAAAGTTTTGACTCTTTATTTGTGTTTGTGTTAGAGATGATATTTTGGGTAAAGCGAAAATATTTATTAGTTTAAGTGGCAATTAAGTTAGGAAAAACTAATATCTCAGAGAGTTTGGTTGCTCACATTGATTTTGTAGGCTGCAAATACTCAACCTAGATCTTTTTTTGCTTAGTTTGCAAGTGAGCACCGACTTAGGTTTTGCTACTTGAATTGTCAAGTTGACTTTGTGTAATGTTAAATTATAATAAATTTTTATTTTATCAAGAGATATATATTTTAATGATATATTTTAAAAATTATAAAAATTATTAATATTTTGCTTAAAACTTATATCCAACTCAAATTAGAATACCCATATAATCAAGAATATTCATAATTAGTGAAAGAATTGTTGATATTGTATAATCTTGTAAAATCAAATTCATTAAATTTCATATTGTTCATGTTTTTTTATAACCTCCTTAATTTTGATAAACCTAATGAAAAATTAATTATTTTAATGTAAAAAAAATATCATCATTAATTAAATATAAAATATGAGCTACTCATGGTGATGCTAATTAGTAAATTCTATTTTTTTGCTAATTTAATATTGTTTGAAAATATTTTTTTTTATTGTTGTTAGATGTTATTAGACGTAGGGAAAATTATGTAATGGTGCATTAAATTAATATTTTTTTAAAAAGTACCTAATTAAGTAAATATCTATATTAAAAAATACATCAAAATAAAACACTATAGCATGAGAGGTATACTGTTTTGAAAAATAGTATGCCCAATTTGTAGCAATATAATATTTATATAAATATTATAAACACATAACATTATATATAAACATTTATACATTTATATAATCGCATGACATTATATGTAAATGTTTATACTCTAATATATAATATATATAAATGTATAATTTTATATATAAACATTGATATGTTTATATAAACATATAATGTTATAAATACATATTTATACATATGTATAAATGTTTATAAATTTTTATACAACATTTACATGACACTATCCATTTATCATTACAAGAAAATCCCAAATAGCTAGGAGAAATTCCATAGCTAAATGGGGGTTTTTCGTCGCTAATTAAACGAAATATAATGATAGATTAATGATGGAAGCTCACACAATCTAAAGTGCTTGTCGCTAAAAATTAACGAGGGAAAGACTCCCTAGCTAAAAAATTTTAGCGACAAAAAATTTCTTAGCAAAAATAATGATTTCCCTAACTAAATTAGCAAGGGAAAAATTACTAGCTATTTTCATTCGAAAACTATTTTCAAAATTTTAATTTTTTTTTCAAAAAATTTAATTAAATTTTTTAATATTTTTATATAAAATTGAATAAAATCAAAATCTATAAATGATAATTTATAATTAACAAAGAATAAAATCATTTAATAAATTATTCTAATGTAATATTTTACATAATTAAAACAAAAATATAACAAAATTTTATTACATATTATTCATCAATGTATCTATCAACAATGCATAAAGTATAATCAATCATTGTATTGACATTGCTCTCTCCCTCAACTCATCTGATCACCATCTTTCTGCTACGACAAAGCTATCCCAGTCGGAGTGCATCATCTCTAGTAAAAAATCCCTTCACTTATGCAATCTTTGTATGAGAAATAATGTGGTACCATATCTACATGAAATTTAAACCAGTCAATAAAATCAAAATAAATAAATAAATAAAGTTATGTTTTGATAAATATATAATACTGCAGTATATATGTAGATATATACTATAGTGTTTATGTAAATATTTACTAGCATTTCACTAGTTACATATATTACTATAGTATATGTACATATACTGAGTATATATGTATGTATAGACCGAGTGTATACGTACGTATAGACCGAGCATATACGTACGTATAGATCAAGTATATACGTACGTATAGTCCTAGTGTATACGTACATATAGATCGAGTATATACGTAGGTATAGATCGAGTATATACGTACATATAGACTGAGTATATACATATGTATAGACCGAGTATATACGTATGTATAGACTGAGTATATACATACATATATACCACATTTGCTACTACTACTACTGCTGATAATAAAAGAGGGCCGGCGATGATGCTCAACTGATGAACTTCCCTGCCAACCACTCGTTTTGAAATTGAGAGAGTTTTTGACGAGGTGGCGAGCTGTTTCATCCATAACAGGACCCGATATTCCTTCTAGCACTCGTGGCCTATAAAAATCATGTAATGTTATATTTTTATACCGATTGAAAACAATTTGTGAAATCTAAAAAAATTACAAGATACTACATGAGCATCATTATCATCCTAAGACATAGTACAATTTGAACCAGTCATTATAGAACCTACTACATGAAAACTTATTTTTCGCATACATACGCATTGTACCATGTGATAATTACATATCTACATAATTACTAAGAGATTTAAGACCAATCACTATCTTCCTGGCTAGCCTGGACCCAAAATATCTTCATGCCAGAGCTTTGGGGAAGGTCTAATATCTATGGCTTTTATGACATGTATCAGTAAGCAATGCATGATTATGACCAGACTGGCCCGAGCAATTATATATTCAAACGTGTGAGTGAGTGAGTGAGTGTGTGTGTGAATGGGTGTGTATGTATGATAATATATACATGTCTACAAATAAATATATGCACCCACTTATGTATATACTCGATATATATGTATGTAAATACTCAGTATAAATATACGTATATACTCAGTATATTCGGACTTATATACTCAGTATATACATACATATATACTCGGTATATACTTATGTATATACTCAATATATATGTACATATATACTCAGTATATAAGTATGTATATACTAAGTATATATGTACGTATATACTATAATATATAAGTACGTATATACTGAGTAAATACATACGTAAAATAAATGTTACTAAAACTAATAGTCCAATATGCAAAATATTTGGTAGAAGGAAACACAATATATTTTGGGTCTTGCCCTATTGGAGGTTCAATTTTAATTGTCATAACTCGGATGTAATGCATATTGAAAAAATGTGTTTGACAATGTTTTCAACATTGTACTAAATGTAGACATAAAAATAAAGGAAACTTTAAAATCAAGACAAGAATTGAATGATTACTATCGGCATCTTGAATTGAAACGGAACGAGGCTACAGAAAAATACTTCAAAGCTTGTTACAAACTCAATAAAAAGGAAAGACAAACATTGTGTAAATGAGTTAAAAATTTGAAATTTCCTAATAGATGTGTTGATATGAAGAAGCTTAAATTATTTGGAATGAAAATTCATGACTATCAAGTATTTATGCAGAGATTAATACCAATTTTTTTATGAAATACTTCACCTAAGAGTTTTGAAGGTCCTTACAGAACATAGTTTATTCTTCAAACAGCTAACCACAATCACAATCAAAATAGATGATATAGTGAGACAAGAGAATGACATACCTCTCATTCTTTGTATGCATGAATGGATATTCCCATCGAGTCTTTTTGATTCAATGGAGCCTTTTCTGGTCCACTTGGCTTATGAAACAAGGATATCCATACTAGTGCAATACAGGTCGATCTATCCTTTTGAGAGGTAAATAAATATAAGTAGTTGTGTTTTATTATTTCAAGCATAAATTAATATTGTAATTTGGTTTAATTGAAACCTAACATAATGGTGGTTGTAAGTATCTTCGTAAGTTGAAATTAAATGGTAGAAACAAAGAAAAAGTTGAAGATTCAATTTGCAATACATATTTAGTAGAAGAAGCATCATCTTTTTGATCGTATTATTTTGAGGACCATGTCAAAATAAAGAATAGAAATGTACCTCAAAATGATGAAGGTCGTGTGCTGGTAGAAGATGAATCTAAGGACAAGCTATCTATCTTCAGGCACCTTGAAAGAGTTTTTTGAAGAGCAAAAAAAATATGTATGACAAATGAAGAGTACAAAGTAACCCAGAGCTATGTTTTACTTAATTGTGAAGAGGTTGCACCATATATTGAGTATGTATACCCAAAATCATTGTAGGTTTGATCATAAGATAATTTTGTCCTAAATAGGAATAATTAAAAATTGATATCAATTGTTCTCCCTCTATTTGTATTTGTGTAGTGTTTATGTTGAGCAGTGAAAATATAGACAACTAACCATTCCCAGCCATGAGATTGATTCTATGCTAGAATTAGAATTTGTGAATTAGTTCAAGAACTATGTGAGAATTATTAAACCTTAATTTTTTGAGTAATTTGATTTATTAGAAACTTATATTTTTTAATATCATTTGTTGAATTTATGCAACATACTAATGATCCTTCAAATGGAGATTCCAACATATTCATACATAATCAAAGTAAATGTCTGTTTAGATATGTGTCAATGGATATAAATTTCACACAATAGGGCATAGTTCTTCTAAAGTAACAAAGAATAGTGGTGTAGGCATTAAAGGCTCAAGTTTAAAGTGCATATGAGATTGATTATAATAGTCAAATAGCAGGAGATTGATTATAATAGTGGTGTAGGCTCAAGTTTAAAATAATAAGATTGTATTATTAAAATGTGAGTGGTATAATCCTACATGAAATGTGGGTACAAAAATTCATTTAGATTATAAGCTAGCAATTGTTAACTATAAATGCATATTTAAAGAATATGAGCCATTTATTATGATAGTTTAAGCCACTTAAGTATATTATTGTACATATCTGAGTTTATCTCTTGATAAGAGTGACTGGTGGGCCATTTGCAAAATCAATGCTCGATCTAATTTTCAAGTACCAACATCTCAACAAAGAAGTGAAAACTTAGCAATTTCACCAGGATTTCAAGAAGATGACATAAATAATATTGAGCCTGTACATGTAGATGAAGATCAAGAAAACTTATGTGACTCAAATTATGGCCTAATAGAAATTGAAGATTATCATTTTATATCTGAAGATGAGTTGGAGCTTTCATCAAAATCAGATAAAATATCAAAAGTTCCATTTGAGGATGATATTCATAATGATAATAAAAATATTATAATTGTATTAGAAAATTATAGTTTCAGAGACTTTCTATATTTTGTTGCAATCCATTGGTGTGTGTTATTCTAAAATGTATGGTTGTTCATCATGCAATATCAATATATGTTTTCATTATATCTTTATTATATGTTCTATGTTTTTACTTTTTGTATAGTAGATGGCACATAAAGGACATGGGCGTGGTGGAGGTGTACGTGGATGGAGACATGGATGAGATTCATCTAGTATTTTATGTCCTATTGTACAGTCAATACCATCTCATACCTACCATATCCAGACTTCAACATCACCATCACCACCACCATCACCATCACCATCATTGACACCTTTACCATCATCTTTATCAGATATAAGGCCACCATCCATTCTCCCTCCTACACACACTTCTGATCCATCACCATCATCTACACCACATTTAGCACCATCAGTTGTTCCCCTATTTATAGCACCATTGACACCATCAAATGCTGTGACTTTCTATACATGTAGTGTTATGTTAGTAATAGAGATTGTTGATGAGAGGTATAAGAAATATGTAAATATTACTTTAATAAAAAATTTACAATGTTCCTATTAGTGGTTTTGTTTTTATATATAGTTATGAATTGCTTGTTTTCAATGTTATTTGTTTATTTTTATATTTTCATTCCATCTCACAAGTGTTCAGCTATAATTACAAAGCCTTTCAAGAAAATAGTTGATTCCAAAGCATTCTCATGGAAGAAAATTTATGAATCAATAAAAGAGCTAACTTTAATGACTTTCAAGTAAAAATAAATAAACAAAAGCACCGAAATAAATTATCTAATTAGTTAACTATTATGTTGGTTATTATTCAAGCATAAAAGAATTATGTCCTTGTTAATAAAATAGTTTTTTTGTAAATTTTTTATATATAGAATTAGTGTAAACGGGCAGCCCAATTTGATGGACAAAAAAAGTAATTGTGAGAGAGTAAAGCTATTGAAAATTACTCATATTTTGTCCATATATTGACGATTCTAAAAGATAGGCCTAATTTTATACTTGAGGATGTGTGGCCCGAGTGGCTCAAGTATTAGGATGAGCTAGAAGTGAAGAAATAATTAGAGATAATCTACAAAAACTGACAGAATGAGGTAGCTGGACCAGGTACATGAATGTCTCGCCACACAGGAGGATTAAAGTCAACATTGAGCATGCTTGAGATTTGGTACAATTTATAAATTTAATATATTTATATATTTTGCAAATGGACTAATAGTCCAAATAATTAAATTTTTTCATGTTTTTACAATTTTAGCTAAATTTTTATAACATATGTTATTTGTCTATATCTATCTATTATATTTTCTATCTTTATTTCAATTTATCTTTCTATTTGTCTATATATCTATGTTTCTATTTTTCTATCTGTATATAAGTATATCTGTGTATCTCTTTATCTGTCTTTATATCTAATCTTTGTGTCTATTTACATATCTAGCTATCAATCTTTCTATCTATATATCAATTTATATCTCTTTTTATTTATTTGTCAATCAATCAATCTATCTGTATATCTTTTTATCTTTCTATATATCTTTCTGTTTATCTATCTATATGATTATCTATCTATTAGTATATATCTTTATATGTCTATTTTTCTATCTGTTTATCTATCATTCTATCAATCTATTTATATATCCAACTATATATGTATTTATTTATCTTTCTTTCTATCAATCTATTTGTCTATTTATCTAATTATTTATATATCTATCTATTTTCTATTTACATATCTATCTATTTTCTATTTGTATATCTATCTATTTTATCTATCTATATATTCTATCTATCTATAATCTATCTATCAGTCTATTTGTCTATATGTATACTAGTATATCTATCTTTATTTCTATTTGTCTATTAGTATATATTTGGCCATGTGTCTATCAGTCATATCTTTAGATGTCTATTTTATTACCTATCTATCTATCTATGGAACTATCTATGTATTTATCTATCTATCTATTTATCTATCTATCTTTCTATCAATCATTCTATCTACAATCTGATTTATCTGTCTATTTATCTATTTATTGATCTATTTGTCTATATATCAATTTATCTTTCTATATATCTATTTATCTATCTATCTATATATTTGTATATTAATCTATCTATATGTCTATCTATATTTTAATTTTTCTATATGTCTAACTAACTATCTATCTAACTATGTAACTATTTAATTGTCTAACTATCTATCTATCTACATATTTGTCAGTATAACAATATAACTATCTTTCTATCTCTTATTTTATTAGTATATCTGTCTATCTTTCTATCAATCTACCTAACTAACTAACTATCTATCTATCTGTTGAGCTATCTATCATTTACATGTTTATCAGTTTATCTTTTTATCTATCTATCATACTATCTTTCTATATGTCTAACTTTTTAACTATCTATATATCTATCTACTCATCTACTTATCTACTATCTGTCTATCTTTCTATCAATCTATCTATCTACCTAACTAACTAACTAACTATCTATCTATCTATTGAGCTATCTATCTATTTACATGTTTATCAGTTTAGCTTTTTATCTATCTATCATACTATCTCTCTATCTGTCTAACTTTTTAACTATCTATATATCTATCTACTCATCTACTTATCTACTATCTGTCTATCTATCTATCTATTTGTATATCAGTATAACAATCTATCTATCTGTCTGTTTGCCTGTCTATTTGTTTATCTATCTATCTATCTATTTATTTGTTTATATGTCTATCATCAATCTTTATATCTTTCTATATATAATCTATCTTTCTATATGTCTATCTAAATATCTGTCTATCAGCCTATTTGCCTATATATCTATCTGTATCTTTATTTATTTGTGATTTATCAATCTATCTTTCTATATATCTATAAGACTACAAGTCTAACTAGCTATTTGTCAATCTTTCTATCTATCTATTTTTCTATCTTTCTATCAATCTATTTCTATATATGTCTATATATCTATCTGTCTATCTATATATCAATCAATCTATCTATCTATTTTTCTGTCTATCTATCTGTTCATCTATCTATTAGGCTATCTATCTATCTATCTATCTATATATATAATTATCTATCTTTCTATCTATCTATCTGCATATTTATATATCAATTTATCTATTTATCCTTCTATCTTTTTATTTGTGTATCTATCAATCTATATATATATATATATCTATCTATCTATAAGGCTATTTTTCTATATTTCTATATGTCTATATGTCTATCTATATTTATGTCTTCCACCGATCCTTCTATATGTCAATCTATATATCAATCTATCTATATATCTTTCTATCTATCTCTCTATCTATATGTCTAACTATCTATCTCACTATTTTTGTATCTGTCTATAGTTTATCTATCTATTTATCTATCTGACTAATTGTCTATATGTCCATCTCTATATATCTTTAGATTTATATCTACTTTTGTCTCTATCTGTATATTTGTTTATATGTCAATATTTACATCTCTCTATCTATCAATCTATATGTCTATATGGATATCTATCATTCTTTATCTATCTCTTTATTTGCTTATCAATCTATTTGTATACATATTTATCTTTCTATATGTCAATTTGTCTATCTATCTAATATTATATCAATTTATTTGATTTTATATATATATATATATATATATATATATATATATATATATATATATATATTTATTTATTTATTTATTTATTTTTATATCTATATATCTGCATATTTGACTCTCTATTTATCTGTCTATCTATTTATCTATTTATATAGTTGTTTATATGTCTATCTATGTATCATTCTATCTAACGATCTATATATCTCTCTATGTGTCTATTAATTTATTTATATTGTTTTATAACTATTAATCTATTTATTTGTCAATCAATCAATCTGACTCTCTCTATATGTCTTTATGTCTATATATCACTCTATCTATCTATTTTCCTATCAGTCTATCTGAATATATGTGTATATGGCATTTCTATCTATCTATCTATCTATGTGCCTATATGCCTATGTTGATTACTATTTATGAGTTTATATATTTATCTACATATCTATCTATCTGTCTATATATCTATTTGTATATCTTTATATCTGTATATCTATATATACTTTTATCATTATATATATATATATATCTATATCTATATATCTGTATATCTATATATCTATATATCAGTATATCTATTTATATGGTTATCTATCTATTTATCTAGCTATCTCTCTTTCTTTCTTTTTTTCTATATGTGTATCTTACTATATGTCTATATGTCTATTTGTCTATATCTTTATCTATCATTCTGTCTATCTGCCTATGTTATTATCTATCAATCTGTCTATCTATCTATCTATATATGTATTTCTATATCTGTCTACATGTCAATCTATCTAAATTTCTATCTATCTATCTATCTATCTATCAGCCTATCAGTCTATCTATCTATATGTGTATTTATCTATTTGTATATCAATGTATCTATATGTATATTAATTTATTTCTCAAACTTTCTATCTATCTATATTTTTATATATCTATTAGTATATCTTTCTATGTCTTTATATGTTTATCTATCTATCTTTATTTTATTCTATGTCTTTATCTATCTATCTATCTATTTTTCTATTTATCTATATATTTATCTATCTATTTATATGTCTACCTATCTATCTATCTATCTTTCTTTCTATCTGTCTATCTATCTATCAAATTTCATATCTATCCATCTATTTATTTCTATGTCTATGTCTTTCTGGCTATTTATATATATATCTAGCTATCTAATTATGTATTAGTTAATCTATCTATCTATGTATTTGTCTATATGTTTTCTATATATCTATTTATCTAACTAACTATCTATATGTCTATATATATATATATATATTAATCTATATGTCTATATGTATATCTATCTCTCTAAGTATCTCTGTATACGTCTATATGTCTATCTTTTTATATGCCTATCACTCTATCAAATTATCTATTTCTTTATCTATCTATATATTTTTATGTGTGTATATATAAATAAATAAATAAATAAATAAATAAATACATACATACATACATATATATATATATATATGTATCTATCTATCTATCACTTTATCTATCTCTTTATATTTTTTATCAATCTATCTATGTATATATATATATATATATATATGTCTATCTATATATCTATATATATGTCTAACTATTTATCAGTATATTATCTATCTATCTATATATATACATATCTATCTGTTAAATTATCTACCTATCTCTTAATCTGTTAATATGTCTATTTGTCTATCAATCAATGGATCTGTCTATTTGTCTATTTGGGTATCTTTCTATATGTCTATCTATCTATCTAACTATATATCTATCAACCTATCTGCCTATCTATTTATCTATCTACCTATCTTTCTATCGATATATCTATCTATCTTTCTATCTTTATATATATATATATATCTGTCTGTCTATCTATCTATTTATATATTTAAATGTCTTTTAGTCTATCTATCTCTCTATCTATCTGTATGTATGTCTATTTTTTAAATATGTCTATCAAACTATCTATGTATTTATCTATCTATTTGTTTATCTATTTATCCATCTATATGTCTATTTATCTATCTAGCTATATGTATATTAGTTTATATGTCTATTTTCTATTTATTTATCTATCAATCTATTTATTTTTCTATTTATAAATCTTTCTATCTATCTATTTATCTATATTTATATGTCTTTCTTTCTATCTATATATCTATTTATCTATCTATCTACATATTTATCTATCTATTTATCTATCTACTTATCTATCTACTAATCTATCTATCTATCTATTAGTATATCTATCTATACATATATATTTATCTACCTATATATCAATCTATATGTTTATTTATCTATCTATATATATGCCTATCTATATATTAGTCTATCTATTTATTTGTCTATTTGTTTAGTTGTTATATGTAATTCTATATATCCATCTATCTATCTATTTATCTATCTATCTATCTATTTGTCTATCTATCTATCTATCTATCTTTTTATCTATTTGTCTATCTATATATTTGATTGTCTATCTATCTATTTGACTTTATGTTTATCAATCTACCTGGCTATCTATCTATCTATATATTTTTTTGTTTATCTATCTATATATATATATTTTTGTTTATCTGTCTATCTATCTATCTATCTATCAGCCTATTTATCTAATTGTCTATATGTCATCTATATACCTAGCTATGTGACTATTTGACTCTATATATCTATCTATCGATCTATCTATATATCTATATGTATATATGTGAATTTGTCTATCTAACTATCTATCTATCTGTCTGTCTGTCTGTATATCTGCATGTCTATGTTTCTATCTACCAATCTATCTATCTGTCTATAAATCTATCTATCTGTTTGTTTATTTGTCTATTAATCAATCAATCTATATATCTATATATCAGTCTATCTGTCAATCTGATTTATCTGTATATCAATCTATTTATAGATCTATTTGTCTTTCTGTCTATAAATCTATTTGTCTATCTTTCTATCTATCTATTTGCCTATTTTCAATTTTCAATATATCTATTTATCATTATTTCTCACTATCTATCTGGTCTATCTCTCTATTTGTAAATTAGTCTATGACTCTTTTTGTCTATCTATCATTCATTTTATTTTTCTTTATATCTATCTATCTGTATATCAATTTATTTATCTATTTAAATGTCTATATGTCCATTTGTCTATCTATCATTCTTTTTATTTGTCTATCTGTCTATATGTTTATCTATCTATCAATCTATGTGCCTATATATCTATTTGTCTATCTATCTATCTTTCTATATGTCACTCAATCTATCTATATTTCAATCAATCTATTTATCTATTTATTTGTCAATCTATCCATCTATCTTTATATTTGTCTATCAAACTAACTAACTAACTATCTATCTATCTATATAACATCTATCTATCTATCTATATATCTTTCTATCTATCAGTGTGTGTATTATTCTATCTATCTATATAACTATCTCTTTATTTTTCTATCAAATTATATGAATATCTATCTATCTATCAGTATATGTGTCTTTATGTCTATCTATCTATCTATTGATCTATCAATCTATGTGTTTATATGTCTATCAATATTTAAGTCTATTTGTCTATCTATCTATATATCTATCTATATATCTGTCTCTCTATCTTTCTAACAATCTTTCTAAATGTATATTTATTTATTTATCTATATCTATGTCTATTAATCTATCTGTTTATCTATCTATTAGACTATATGTCTAAATGTCTATTTGTCTATCAGTATATGTGTTTATCTATATATATTTCTATTTGCCTATTTATTAATCTTTCTATCTATCAATATGTTTATCTATCTTTCTATACGTTTATTAATCTATCTATATGTTTATCTATCTATATGTTTATCAATCTACCTATCAATATATCAATCAATCAATATATCTATATAATTATTTGTCAAACTATCTATCTATCTATATGTATATCTGGCAATTTGTCTTTCTATATATCTATGTATCTGTCAATCTCTCTATTTTTATATCTATCTATTTATCTATTTGTCTAGTTGTCTATATGTCTTTCTATATATCTATCTATATATCTATCTATATATCTATCTTTATATCTATCTATCTTTCTTTCTAGCTAACTATCTATTAGTCTATTTGTATATTTGATTATCTATCTATATGTCTATATATTTATATATCTACATATCTATCTATCTATCTATTTATTTTTCTATATGTCTATCTTTCTATTTGTCTATTTCTCTTTTTATCAATATATATAATATATATATATATATATATATATATATATCTATTTGTGTTACTATTTGATAATCTATTTATTTGTCTATCTATATGTCTATTTGTTTATATGTCTATTTTTCTCTCTATCTATATGTCAATCTGTATATTGTTTATCTATATATCTATCCATCATTCATTATATCCATTTGTTTATATGTCTATATGTCTATTTGTTTATCTGTCTATCCATCTATCTGTCTATTTGTCTATCAGTCTATCTGTTTATTTGTCTATCTATAAATCTATCTATCTATTTTGTATCTATCTATCTATCTATCTATCTATTTTGAATCT
>JAREIK010002178.1:712294-737775 GCA_029783825.1 Sapria himalayana | reverse complement strand
ATATGTCAATCTATTTTTCTGTCTATCTGTCTCTCTAACTATCAATCTATTTGTCAATATGTCTATTTGTTTATCTTTATAACATTCTATCTATGTATCTATATATCTATTTATCTATCTTTATGTCTATCAATTTGTCTATCTATCTTATATGTCAATCTGTTTATCTTTATATATCTATCTATCTATTTATCTATCTATTTACTAGTCTATTATCTATTCATATATGTATCTATGTGTCTATCTATTCTATCTAACTATTTATCTCTCTCTCTCTATCTATCTATCTATTTAACTATCTATGTATTAGTATTTCTAACATTTTATCTATATAGTTATTTGTCAATCTAACTATATGTCTATCTATCCATATGTATGAATATATGTTTGTCTATCTTTCTATCTTTCTAACTATTTGACTATTTTTCTTTCAGTCTATCTATCTATCTGTCTATCTTTATAATTGACTATCTATGTATTTTTATATTTTTCAATCTACATTTGTGTATATATGTCTATTAGGGTAAATTGCCCATCTATCTATCTATCTATTTGTCTATCTGTCTATTTTTCATTCCATCTATCTATCTATTTATATATCTAATTATCTATCTGTCTATCTATTTATTTATCTATCTATCTTTTTATTTGTCTATCTATCGATCTATTTATCTATCTTTAAATCTTTTTATCTATCTATCTATCTGTCTGTCTATCTATCTATATGTCTATTTTCATATTTCTAAATCTATCTGCTTATTTGTCATTATTTCAATCTATCTATCTATATGTTCATCTGTTTATCTGTCTATTTATATTCTATCATTTTTTCAATCAATCTATCCATCTATTGATCTATCTATCTATCTATTTGTCTATCTATCTATATATCCATCTATCTATATATGTGTCTATCTATTTATCTACCTATCATATTTATATTTTATCTCTCTATCCGTATGTATGTATGTATGTATATGTATATATATATATCTAAATGTATTATCTATCTATATACCTCTGTATACTAATATATATTTCTATCTATCTATATCTCTATATGTCTTTATGTCTGTAGATCTATATATCAATCTCTTTATCTATTTGTATATCTATCTATCTCTCTTTCTCTCATTCAATCAATCAATCTATCTCTATATCTGTCTATTTATTAATCTCTGAATCTGTGTATCTATCTATCTCTCTATCTATCCCTATATCAATCTCTCAATCTATCTATCTATCTATATATCTATCTTTCTAATTCTCTATTTTTTATATTTCTATCTTTCTATCTATATATCTAAATAATATTTGTCTAACTATTTATCTATCTGTCAATATATCCATCAATTTCTCTATATATCTATCTATTTTAATGTCTATTTGTCTAACAATCTATCTGTATATCTTTATATTAATCTTTTTGACTATCTATCTATGTGTCTATCCTTCTATATATCTATCAATCTTCCTATTATTTGTCAATCTATATATATGTCTATCTATATATTTGACTATTTGTCTATAGATCAATATGTCTTTCAATCTATGTATCTATTTATCTATTTATCTATCTATTTATCTATCTATTTATATATTTATTTATATATCTATCTATATATCTATTTGTTTGTATGTTTATCTATCTATCTATCTATCTATTTGTCTATTTATCTTTCTATCTACCTGTATATCTATCTATTTGTCTATGTATCTATCAATCATTCCGTCTCTCTATCTATCTATCTAGTGATCTATCTGTATGTATATATATATATATATATATATGTCTTCCTATCTATCTATCTATATATGTATCTATCCATCTTTCTATCCCTTTATATATTTATCTATCAACCTACAATCTATGTATCGATCTATCTACATATCTATATGTCTATCTTTCTATTTATCTATCTATCATTATATCTATCTTTGTATTTATTTATAAATATATCTATTTTTAGATATATCTATCTATTTATATATATGTCTTTCTATATAACAACTATCTAAATATATTTCTGTCTATCTATCTACTTATATTTTAATCTATTTATTTTTCTATCTATCTATCTATCTAGATATTTTTTATCTATCTATATATCTATCATTATATATATATCTATCTATCTCTTTATCTATCTTTCTATCAAAAATAGGTATCTATGTATTAATTTATCTATAAGTATATCAATCGATCTATCTTTCTAGCAATCAATTAATCCATTCTATTTGTATATCATTTATCACTCTATCAATATATCGATATATCTATCTATCTATTTAATTGTCAATCTCTCTATTTGTCTGTGTCAATCTATGTATCTATCTCTCTAACTATCTATATGTATATCTATCTATCTATCTATTTTTATATCTATCTGTCTATATTTCTATTTATCTATCTATCTATTTATTTATCAATTTATCTATATTATTGATATATCTATTTATCTATTTTTCTATCTTTTTATGAATCTATCAAACTATCAATTAATCTATCTGTCTATCTATTTTTCTGTCTATCTATTTTTCTGTCTATCTTTCTATCTTTCTATCTATTTATTTATCAATTTGTATATCTATTTGTTTATCTATCTGTCAATCTATCTATTTTTCTAACTATCTGTTTATCTATCTGTCTATCTATTTGTCTATATATCTATATATCTATCTATTTATATGTCTATCTATCTATCCATCTTTTTTTTTTATCTTTCTATCTATATATCTATCTATCTATCCATCTATATATCCATCAACTATCTATCAATCTTTTAATTAATCTATCTTTAAATATATACAAATATCTATCTATCTTTCTATCCATATAAATATCCATTTATCTATTTATCTATCTATCTATCTGCCTATCTATCCATGTATCTAACCTTCTATCCATCAATCTATCAATCCATCTATCTATTCGTTTATCTAACCAACTATTTATCCATATATCTAAACATCTATATATCTATCTATCAATCACTCTATCTATCCATCTATCTATCTATCTCTATATATCCATCTTATCCATCTATCTATTCATCTACGTATCCATCTATCTATCCGTCTATCTATCAATCAATATGTTTATCTATCCATCTATCTATTAATCAATATGTCTATCTTTTTATCTATCCATCCATCTATTTTTCTATCATTAATTATGTCTATCTTTCTATCTATCATTCTATCTCATTGACTATCTTTCTATCTATCTTTATATCTATCTTTTTATCTGTCTTTCCATCTCTATGCATATTAGTATGTATATTTGTCTGTCTATTTGTTTGTTAATCGACCTGCATATTTGTCTATCTATCTATCATTATATATGCCAGTCTATCAGTCTCTCTATCTTTTTGTCTATCTATCTATCTTTTTGTCTAACTATCTATTTGTGTATTTGTGTATCTACCTATCTATTTGCCTTTCTATTTATTTATATATCTATTTGTCTATATGCATGTCTATCTAGATATCTATCTTTTTATTTATCTATTTTTTCTAACTCTCTGTCTATTTGTCTAACTATTTGTCTGCCTATCTATCTAACTTTATATATTTCTATGTTTTTATCTATCTGTATGTCTATATATCTATATATATATATATCTATCGGTTAGTCTATCTATCAATCTATCTTTCTATCAAGATGTATATATTTCTTACTATCTATTTGTCTGTCTATTTATCAATCAATCTATCTGTTTATCTGCACACACACACACACACACATCTATATATCTGCCTATTTATTTGTCTATATATTTGTCTCTATATCTATCTAACTATTTGATATCTATCTATTTATCTATATATCTATATGTTTATCTATATGTCTATCTATCTATCTGTTGATCAATTTTTCTATCTATCTATCTGTCTATCTTCTATCTATCGATCTCTCTATCTGTCTGAATATCTATGTTTCAATCTATATGTCTATCTATCTATCTATTTATTTCTCTATTGATTTTTCTATCTATTTGTCTATCTATGTGTCTATTTATCTATTTATCTATCTATCTATCTATCTATCTATATATCTTCCAAGTTATCTGTGTATCAATCTGTCTCTCTATATATCTCTATAGCTATCTATATATCTATCCATCTATCTTTCTACCTATCTAACTATCTAACTATCTATCTATATATCTATCAATCTATCTATTTATTTATCTGTCTATCTATCTATTTGTCTCTCTAACTGTCTATATATATATATATATATATATCTCTCTCTCTCTCTTTCCCTATATGTTTAAATCTTTGTCATTATATCTATCTATTTGTTTATCTATTTATTTATTTATTTACCAAACTATATGTCTTTTGATCTGTGTATCAAGCTGTCTATCGATCTATCTAACTATCTATTTAACAATTAATATATCTATTTATCTATCTAGCTATCTATATATCTATTTATCTATCTATCTATCTTACTATCTATTTATCTATCTATTTATCTATCTGTCTATCTATCTGTCAATTTATATGTGTATCTATCTATTTATCAATATATCTATCTATAAATCTATCTACCTACCTACCTATCTATCTATCTATTTGTTTATCTATCTAGTTCTCTATCTATCTATCTATCTATCTATCTATTTATATACCTTTTTATATATCTATCTTTTTAACATTCTTACTGTCTATCTATTTTTCTATCTATCTATCTTTGTATCTATCTATTTATCTATTTGTCTGTCTGTTTGTCTATCTATCTATCTATCTATTTGTCTATCTATTTGTCTATTTATCTATCTATTTTTTTACCTGTCTATCTATATGTGTATCTATCTCTTTATCAATATATCTATCTATAAATCTATCTACATTCCTATCTATCTATCTATCTATTTGTCTATCTATCTATTTCTCTATCTATCTATTTCTCTATCTATCTATCTATTTATATACCTTTTTATATATCTATCTTTTTAACATTCTTACTGTCTATCTATCTATCTATCTATCTTTGTATCTATCTATCTATTTATCTATCTATCTGTCTGTCAATCTATTTATCTATCTATCTATATGTCTGTCTATTTGTCTATTTATCTATCTATTTTTCTATCTATCCATTTGTCTATCTATTTCTTTATATATCTTTATATCTTTCTATCTATTTATCTATCTATATATTTATCTGTCTGTCTATATATCTTGTTGTATATTAGTCTATCTTTCTAAATATATATATAAATTTAACTATTTGTCTATGTATTTGTCTATCTTTCTAACTATATATCTATATATCTTTCTCTTTATCTATCTATCTTATAACTATATGTATACCTTTCTCTATATACTCTCTATCTATCTATGTTTATATCTATATATTTAATTGTCTATCTATTTGTCCATCTAACGATATATCTATCTATTTAGCTATCAATCTTTTTATTTATTTATCAATTAATCAATCAATCTATCTTTGTTTCTTTCTTTATATCAATCAATCAATCAATTTAACTATCTATTTATCAAACTATCTATCTAGCCAATAATCTATCTATTTATCTATATGTCTATATATATATGTCTATATATCCATCTATATATCCATCTATATATCCATCTATATATCCTTCTATCTATCCTTCTATCTATCGATTAATCTATAAACCAAAATATCTCACAATATCTTTATAAATCTATTCATCTATCTATTCGTCTATCTATCCATCTATCTTTATGTCTATCTATCTATTAATCTATTTACCTATCTATCTTTCTATTTGTCTATTTATTAGTCTATAGATCCATCAATCTATTTATCTATTTATCTATCTATAGATTTGTCTATCTATCCATTATCTATTTGTCTATATATCTATCTATCTTTACTTCAATCTATCCACCAATTTATTTTTCAATCATTTTATCAATCTATCTTTATATTTCTCTATCTATCTACTCACCTATCTGTCAAATATCTATCGATCTATTTATCTGTCTATCTATCCAATCATTTTATCAATCCATCTATCTTTCCAATTATTTATTCATATATCTATCCATCTATCTATTCTTCTATATATCCAACTATCTATCTTTCTATTTCTCTATCTATCTACCCACCTATCTGTCAAATATCTATCGATCTATTTATCTGTCCATCCATCCATCCATCTATCTATCTATCTATCTACTATTTATCTATTTTTCTATATATTTGCCTATTTGTTTATCTATCTATTTATTTATCTCTCTTTCTATCTGTCTTTCTATCTCTGTCTGTCTCTCTGTCTATCTTTTTGACTTTCTATCTATCTATCTGTATATCTATCTATATGCGTATATATCATTTATATTTTTATCTGTCTTTATATCTGTCTATCTATCTATCTATATATTTGTCTATCTATCTATTTATATATTTTTCTATATATCTATCTATCTATCTATCTATCTATCTTCTATCAGTCTATCTATCTATATATTTGTCTATTTGTCTCTCTATCTATCGACTATTTGTCTATCTATTTATCTATCTATTTATCTATCTATTTTTCTATCTATCTATAAGTCTATTTATCTATCTATATATCTGTTTGTTTATCTATATATCTATTTGTTTATCGATATATCTATAATTCTATCTATCTATTTGTTTGTCTATCTATTTGTCTAGTTGTCTATCTATCTATCTACCTATCTATCTATCTATCTATTTGTCAATCATTTTTTATCTATTTATATATGTTTTTGTTTACCTAAATGTCTATCAATCAATAAATCTATCTATCTGAATGTCTATCTATAAATCTATCTATCTACCTATCTATTTTTCTATCTATTTGTCTTTTTATCAGTCTATTTATTTACTTGTTTTTATATCCATCTGTCTATCTATCTATCTGTGTATTTATATCTCAATATAATTGTCTATCTATCTGTCATTTATTTGCCTATCTATCTGTCTATCTATTTGTCTATCTATTTCTCTATCAATTTGTCTATCTATCTATTTATCTATATATCTATCTATCTATCTATATATCTATCTATCTACCTATCTATCTATCTATCTGTCATTCTATCTTTTTGTCTATTTATATATCTTTCTATTATTTTATCTCTCTATTTATCTATCTTTCTATCAATTAATCAATCTATTAATCTGTCTATGTGTCAATCTTCTATCTATATATCTGTCTATCTTTCCATCTATCTGTCTAATAATATATCTATATATCTGTTTATCTATTTGTCTGTCTATCTATTTATCTGTCTGTCTATTTATTTTTTATTTGTCTGTCTATTTATCTATTTGTCTATCTATCTATATATTTATCTATTTGTCTATCTATCTATCTGTCTGTCTGTCTATCAATCTATTTATATGACTATCTATCTTTTTATCTATTTGTCTATCAGTTTGTTTCTCTATCTGAGTATATATATCTCTATCTATCTATTTTTATGTCAATCCATCTGTTTGTCTATCTACCCATCAATATGTCTGTTTATTAATCAATCAATCTTTCTTTCTTTCTTTCTTTCTTTCTATCTCTCTATCCATATGTCTATTTGCATGTATATTTATCAATCTACCGGTTTGTCTATCAATCTACCTATTTATCTGTCATCTATCTCTCTATCTATCTATATACCTAAATGTCTAATTATTTATCTATCGTCAATATATCTGTCTATTTATTTATTTATCAATATTTCTATCTATCTCCCTATCTATCTATCCACCCGTCTATTGATCTATCGATTTATCTATCTATTTATCTATCTATTTGTATATGTGTGTGTGTGTATATATATATATATATCTAAATATCTATTTGTCTATCTATTTATTTATCAAACTATTTGTCTAATAATCTATCTAACTACCTGGCTATCTATCATCTATCTATCAATTTATCTATTTATCTATCTAATAATTTATCTATTTATCAGTTTATCTACCTATCTATCTATTTATCAAACTATTTATATATCTATCTATCTAACTATCTTCTATGTATCTATTCATCTATATGTATATCTATCTAAATGTGTTTTTCCATTGCTAAAGTGGATATAATGTTGGATTAACGATTGAAACTTTCGCAAGCTAGAGTGCTTGTCGCTAAAAATTAATGAGTAAAATATTTCCTAGCTAAATTAGCGAGGGTAAAATTTCTAGCTAAATTAGTGAGGGAAAGTTCCTAACTAAATTAACAAGGGAAAATCCCAAGTTTTTTTCATTTCAAAATTATTATCACATTTTTTAATTTTTTACATAAATTTTAATTACATATTTTTTAATTTGTATATTAAATTTAATAAAAACATAAATTATAAACCTTTACTAATAATTAACAAAAATAAAATCAGTTAATAAAATATTCTGATACAATATGTTACATATTTAAAATAGAAATATAATAAAAATTTATTACACCTTATTCTTTATTAATGTATCTAATGACATGACATAAAGTATAATCTATCAATGAAATTGATGTTGCTTTCTCTCCCCCACCTCCTCATGATCTGCATACTGCTCTAGCACCTGAGCATATTCTTCCATGTCCATCTGCATACTGCTCTATCACATGAGCATATTCTTCCATGTCCATCTGCATTACTTTCTTTAGTACTATTCTTTATTTTCTCTCCACCTCCAACTCCTTCTTCCTTTTATTTGTCAATGCCCCTTTTTGTATCTTGCTGCTCTTCCCACAACACTTTTTTGTAACCTTGGGATTAGTTGCATGTATCTATACTTGTGCATGTATGTATGTGCATGTGTGTTTGTGTGTAAACACACACACACATGTACTTTCATGAAAATACACATACTATCAAGGATAACAGATGGAAATAATCTAGGCTTAAAAAATACACATATAGGTCTCTCAAGCATGGTCAGCATCTCCTAGTTCTTTATCCTCTAGTACTCCACGCAGATAGAGAACATTGTTATACCTGCACATGGAGCATAACATACTTCATTTAAATCAATAAAGAACACAACACTATGCCATTGATAAACAGATAGACTAGCACATGCAATACCAACTATCATTTGCTAGAAATTTCACACTACGAGATAATCATGAGCTTATTTTTAAATTACAGAATCAAGATTTCTCCAGATTTCCAGTGAACTACCCATCAACATATTCTTCTAAGTTGTCCAGCTTCACGCATCAATCCATGGTTAATTATAAGAAAGTTAGAAATTGACAAACAAAAGGGAAATGAAAGTTAAAATGACAACATGTTGTAGGGTATTCAATTTTTGCACACCTGTAGGTTCATACAAGAATCCACCAAAGCAAGGAAACCTAAAAGAAACCAAAGAACAAAAAATATGAAAAAAAATGCAAAGCACATGAAAAGAACATAAGATATCTCACCTTTGTATTCCATTCCCCACTTGAGTTTTACAATGACCATCTTCCCAGTCAAGTTTTTAATAAAATGCTTGAGATTAACTGGGATGGTCTGCAATATTCATCAATAAAAAACTAATGAATGGTGCTATCATGTACATATGCATCAGATATTTACTACATTTACTAAAATGCATAGGCATGCATATGTGCAATATACATGCATACAACATAAATATAGTATAACTAAATGTGTCCAAACACACACACACACGCACACACTATTTTCCTATCATCTCATATTTCTTTATATTGTCCATATATTGTACCTTTCTAGTTCAACTGAACCATTAATGCATGAAAATGGTCATTACCAAAAATCAAAATCTTTTTTTTTTCTAATCTACATATCCCTTGTGAACAAAAATTTATTATTATGTGTTTTGCTTGAAAAAATTGTAAGAAAACTTTCTAGGAAAAATAAATGACCATATGAAAGAATATTTGATGGTTGTGAGCATGAATAGTTAATCTTGCTTCGATGCACAAGAAATTAAAAGATAGAATTAATATCATTCATGAAAGCATAAAATCTATGAATATCTAGTGTACACAAAAAATTATAGCAAACAAGAATACTTGATTACTACTTCATACAAAATTTTTCCTAACCTCTCATTTATCATCATCAACAAAATATTATCTCAACACTATTATAAACAAACTTTACTCTAACCATAAGAACATGAGTTAAATTAACAAGAATACAAAATATACTTTATCAGAATGCTTTTCAAATCACCTATCATTATGCTCGAGTAGATGTCTTACCTACACTCCATTGCCATTATAATAGCTCATCCAGCTTCTCTACACAACTTCATAGTTTCAATGCATGAAGTTTGTCACTGATGTAATCTAGTTCACCTTGATAAGAAGTGTCTACGCCCTATCCAACAACCAAATCAAAGTAAAAACAAAAAAAAACTTTTACATCTCAAAGCTATGCCAAGCCTGTTACAAGGTCACAGAGAATTCAACATCTTGCCTCTTGATTGTATTTGTGGTCGTAGAGCATCTTATCCGGCTCATAAAACTTAGATTCAGAAACATCCACCCCTATGGATCACATATGGCATAGATGTAGTTGGAATCGAGGCCTAAGCCTTGTGAGCAACTATTTCAATAACACATAGTGGGAGTGTGATGGTTTCGATAACATATAGTGAGTATTCGAAGATTTGCTTAGCACACAATGCATGGGTAATCATGGATACTAGTGCACAGTGTATGCATTCCTTTATGGGGTTTATATCTCTTTTCGACACACCCCCTAGAGCTTATCTTTCATTGGGGTTGCTTTTGATACCATGTAAAACATTAAATCACACAACATAAAATAAATATAATACACTTGATGAATAACTTCATACAAACAGTGTCCTTATATAGCATCTAATTTTTATTAGGGCAATTCACAAGATGAATAACCTCTATATCACTCTCAAAGTGTACCTTTGCGTGCCAAGCATGCCTTAATGTGTAAGACAAGATAATTATTTCTCCAAAAAGCTATCAATAGAACAATGTATCAATTGATAAAGTAGAGAACATGTCACCCAGTAAAACATAAGCAATATCACAAATATTGTGCTCAACAATAAGATAATTATATACGGTATATATGTACATATAATACTATATTGTATATGTACAAATACTGAGTATATATTTACATATATACTATAGTATATATGTACATATATACTATAGTATATTTACATATACACTGTAGTATATATGGATGTCTTATAGTTATAGAACAATGTGTATAGATATAGATATAGAATAGTAGGTAAAGTATTATCCCATTTATACTTCACAAAGAAGGCACAAAGCATCACTATCAACATTAATTAGAAATGCAAATATAATCAAAATTTTCGAAAATATATCTAAAAAATTTTAGAGGAAAACCTGGAAGACAACCCATGAGCCAGGCTTGGCGCATCAAAGTTCTCACCTTGCCTCCCTGAAACCATTACTCTTTCCTAGTCCCAAGGCCTATAAGGAAATTGCTTTGTCCTGCCATTCCCTGCAACACCATGCTCCCATGTGGCTTTCTTAAGATGTTTCTTCCCTTCTTCATGTCCTTGCACCAAAGATTTTGATTGCTTAGCTTCATTGTATTAGTCCATCAACCCTGTAGCTTCTTCTGCCATATAGTTCCTCTCTTGGTTCGAAGCAAGGACCATCACTTCATTGTATGCATTAACATAACTATAGAACAATTCAATATGTACTCCATAAAAACAATATGCACTCCATAAAAATAATACACATTCATAGAAAAAAAGGAACAAAACTTCAAAAATTACATGTTTTGTCTTCCAAATATAAAAAAAAAACAAATGACTACAAAATTTGCAAACTTCATATAGCAAGCCATCTTGATTCATCTTCCTTCCAGCTATTCTCATTCCTCTTCTTTTCATGCTCATCAACAGGGGATATATCGATGTGCTAGTTGTGCAGCATGTAGATTGACACCCACCACAACCCCATCAATAGCACTGATGAGACTTGCCTTTGCAAGGGCAAAATGGAATGGGAATGCCATATATATCCATGTCATTTCCATTGATGACCACGTACAATCATTTCTTTGGAACTTTCAAATGTGGAATAGAAATGTAGTTTGGATCTTTTAGTTTTCTCAGTTTCTCTGGTTTTAATGTTCTTAGTGGATCCCCACTTTGCTTTCTCTTGGATTGGATACCTTGTTCATCAGGGCTTGGTTGATCGATCTTACAAATCCTTTCATCTCACAAAGAATCATGTGGGTGTAGAATCTGCAATGGTTGAGTTTCAGAAGTTTCTTTGAGAATAGGATAAGAAGCATTTGGAGGTAACATGTTCAAAAACTTATCTCTCTGGTTTTTCTAGCCACTTTCATGTATTACAGTGCAAGAGAAGTGTTGTAGACAACGCATTCATGGAGATGGAGTGGATTGTTGGCATTAATGATAAAGTTGTTAAGATCACGCCCTGGTAAGAAAGGCTTTGTGTCGTGGTCTTCCATGCTAGGTATCAGTTGTAGACCAAGATGCCCCTTGAAAGATGGCTCATAATTGCCACAGTTCCTCATGTTCAGCCCATCATCATCTATGAAACTATAAATATGCAAGAGAAAGAGAACAAGAAAAATGAACATATTTAATTGAATTTCAATAGCAATCCTTATGGAAATTAACAATTCAACAATTTAATTCCACTAATAACTGATAAAAAGCAGTCACAGATCTAAACAGCAATAATGTAAATTTGCACAAAATAAGAGTGTCAAGAACAAACCTACGTCTACGTGGGAACAGAATTTTTTTATTCATCTCACAACATCAGAAGTTAACATGCTATTCCTATCACCAGGAGGACCAGCCAAGCCTTTTATATACCTATAATAGGCTAAAACTCTACCCAAAATATTATGGTATGCACAAACATATTCATAGATATATAAAAATAGTAATTATAGACATGAACAAACACGAATTTGAGTTGATAGTAATACAACTTCAACAAATATCTAAAAGATGGCCCACAATGATGTTTAGAGAAAGAGAGAGAGAGAGAGAGAGAGAGTGTGTGTGTGTGTGTGTGTGTGTGTGTGTGCAAAAAGAAAATGTTTTAGAAATAATAAAAATAATAGAAGCTCGGCCTCCTTTTGATCTAGCTGAGATCAGTAAAGATGGGACCCATCAATAGGAAGGACTGTGGCAATGTCTAAAGGCTTTGAATCCGAATTTTTTTGTGTGTCTCACATTAGAATTAGATGTCCTACAAAGATTCATGATTAAATTAATCAGAAAAACAAAAAACAAAACCAAAATAAATAAAAATATTACCTTCAAAAAAATCTCATCGTGTTTAGTTACACATAGACAAAAATCAAAAATAATTCATAAATAATTTTGATAGAAAATCATCCTCATTTTTAGTTGGTACATTTGTGCTAGCCTCTTCTGCATGGTTTCATAGCTGGATCTTAAAATGAGATCTATCTTGTAAATGCCACTAACTATGAACCCATATAGGACATCTGCTATTATATTAAATTCTTAATTTATTTTATCTCATCGTTTATTTCTTTCATATCATCATTCATTTCTTTAATTTCTTGCATTTCTTCCTTCAAATAATTAATTGCTCATCCTTCTCTTCTTTCATTTCTTACATTTTTTTCTTTCAAATGAGATATCTGCTCATCCTTCTCTTTCATTTTGATCTCCATAACTTCAAAATGTTCATTTGTTTCCATTACTTGTTGTTTGACCGCCTCATCCACCATTGCTATGATAGATGAATTAGAAGCATTACTGCTACAACAAAATGCCACTTTCTTCAAGTCGATGCCATAAACTCACTACTTTTTATAACCTTTTATGTTCTCCAAATAGATAGGATCATAGTCAAATGATTGAAGATCCATAGAACCCTCAACTTGTTGAGAAGCAACTATCACACGTTCCTCCATGAGTTCTTGTGTTAAAATAAAGAAAAATATTATTTTAAATATACAACAAATTTATTTAATTTTTTGCAATCCAAACAAATTTCGAAATTTACTATAGTGTTATAAAAAATTATTAATATAACAAATTCTTAGAGCAATCATCTGAGACTTGTTGTCAAGAAACTAACTATCCACTTTCTTCACATGCATCTTCCTAAAAATCTCATAAAATTTAGGATCTTGACCCAATTCTCCTACCTAAAATATGTATTTATTAGGTCAAAAAATAATAAATTTTATAAAATTTTAACAAAATTAATAAACCCATGCATAGATTTGATTTATTTGGACTATTAGGATAACCACTAAATATATAAATGTTTTAAATTTTAAAATTGTAACAAATATTGAGCATGCCCAATGCTTGACTTTGACCCTCCCGTGTAGCGAGACATTTCTGTACCTAGTCCGGCTACCTCAATCCGTTGATTTTTGCTGGCAATCTCTATTTTTTTCTTCACATCTAGTTCCTCCCATTACTTAATCCAATGGGGCCAGTCATCCTCGGATGAAGGCACATTATTTGATTATGTCGATGGTGTTGTACATAGGGGAACTATCGATGTAAAATGTGGGGTAAAAGATGGTGACGGATCAAAAGTGTGTGCAAGGAGGACAATGAGGGGTGGGCTTATATCTGATAAATTTGATGGTAAAGGTGCCAATTATAGTGATGGTGATGAAAATGGAGATGGTGATTGTGATTTTGAAGTCTCGATATGGTGGCTATGAGATGGTACTGAATTTGCAACATGATGTAAAATACTATATGAGTTTCATCCATTTCTGCATCAATGTTCAGCTCCACCATGGCCACGTCCTTTAGATGCCATCTATTATACAAAAAATAAAAACATAGAACAAATAATAGAGATAGGATGAATAACCATTCATTTTAGAAAAATACGAACTAATAGATTTCAACAATATATAGAAAGTCTTTGATAGTATAATATTATAATGAAATTATAATAGTTTAATTATCAGCATCAATATCATCCTCCAATAGATCTTCTAACATTTCATCTGATTCCGATGAAAGTTGAAACTCATCTTCAGATAGAAATTGATCATCTTCAGTTCTATTAGGCCTCCATTTGAGTCAAATAAATTTTTTGGATCTTTATCAACATGCACATGCTCAATATTATTTATGTAATCTTCTTGGAATGCTAGTACGATAGCTAAGTTTGTACTTCTTTGTTGAGATATTGGTACTTCAAAATTTGATAGTGCTTTGATTTTACAAATTGCTGATCAGTCACTCTTATCACCAAATAAACTAGGATATGTACAATAATATACTTGAGTGGCTTGAACTGTCATAATAAATGGCTCATATCGATTATATCTACTTTTATGGTTAACATCCATTAGCTTATAATCCGAATGAATTTTTGTACCCACATTTCGTGCAGGATCAAACTACTCACACTTAAATAATACAATTCTATTATTTTGGAGTCCAAGATACTCCAACTTATTAACTTCTGTGAGTTGACCATAATAATCAATCTCATCTGCACTATAACTTGAGCCTTTAATGCATACACCACTATTAAAGTATTTATACATATATAGTTATACACATATAGTTAAACATAATGTTGTAGGTTGTTATACAAATAATTATAAATATAGTTACATGTGATTATACATATAGTTACACATATAGTTATACTTATATTTACTCATGTAGGTATATATATTTTTTCATATAATTTTATATATTTATACATATTGTTATGTATAGGTATAGATATAGTTAAATACATTTTTATATACAAATATATAAAAAAGTATATTAAGTATATGTTGTAAATTATATATTTAAATATATTTATGTATAAAGTTTTTATAGTTATACATATAGTAAGATACAATTATTTATAGTTATATGTTATTATACGTATAGTATATATAGTTATAAATAATTATATATAGTTAAACATATAGTTATATATAGATATATTCATACAAGTAGTTAAAGTAGTTATACATAAATGTATACAAAGTTATAAAAAATATATAGATTTACATATATGTATACATAGTTACAAATATAGTCATATTTAATTATATAAAGTTTTATATAGTTATACAAATTTTTATATATAGTTATACACATATAGGTAAACATTATGTTGTATCTTGTTATACATGTAAATTATAAATATTTTTACATGTGGTTATATATATAGTTACACATATAGTTCTACTTATATTTATACATGTAGGTATATATATTTTTTCATATAATTTTTTATATTTATACATATAGTTTTGTATAAGTATAGATATAGGGAAATACATTTTTATATACTAATATATAAAAATGTATATTAAATATATGTTGTAAATTATATATTTAAATATATTTATGTATAAAGTTTTTATAGTTATACATGAAGTAACATACAATTATTTATAGTTATATGTTATTACACATATAATATATATAGTTATAAATAGTTATATATAGTTAAACATATAGTAATATATAGATATATTCATACAAGTAGTCATACATAGTTATACATAATAATATGAACTGAGTAGAACACATTTTAGATTCTTTAAGTAGAATAACAAAATCAGCCGACATGATAAAGTTTCATGTGAGAAAAACTATAGATGTATAAATTTAATATGTACCTTTAGGTCGTGGTTATCATGTTTTTTAACCCTCATTTTCTCTTCACATCAAGACTCATATTTTGTGTTCAGTGGAACACTCACATTAAGCTTAACACCTTAGCAAAATATGTCATAAAATGTAATTTATAAGGAAATGCATTGAATGACTCCTAAATTATAGAAAAATGCATAGATTTACTTTAAAGAAAAAATGTAGAGAGTTATTCAATATTTATATGTTCACATTTTCATTTCAAGGTATTATTTTATCTTATTTAATTGTAAAATACCATTTGGAATATAAAGATAGTCCAAAATATCATCATTACCTCCACTTTGCTTTAATTAATTATATAAATTTTATTTTCGATCCAATTTTATCATGAACGTGATATTATGTTAAAATGTGCTAAAGAACATCATTTATAATCCTAACAAATGTCAATTTTTAATCCTCGTGATTGTTTTATTCCATCTTCACATTTACAAATTAGAGAAATTAAAGTTATATTATATAAAAGATTAAACCATATTAAGCATTTCACTTTTTTTTTGAATACACATGCATATTAGTCCAAATTTTGAACAAATTATTAGTGATCATATTCTTAACCAATATCATGATAGAAATCAGAAATTACAAAAAAAAACATGGCTAGAGTGCAACATCAGTATAAAGAATGTACATAAACATACAGTTTAGTAGCAGATATAACAAATGATGCATTTTGGATTACTACAAACCCTCTGCCAATCTCTAAGAATCCTCAAATGGCTCACGAGTTCAAGTTCACCATCTGATTGTTTCTCATTACAGTGAGTTGTCACTCCACGGCCACAGAGAGAACACTCAATGAAGGATTGAGGTCCATGCTCATTGTTCGATTGAAACTAGAAGACAAATCATTGAATTGCTTTGACTTCTTGCTTTAGCTTAAAGAGTGCATAGAAGAGATCATTCTTTTTTTCCTTAATGGAGAAACCTATTTAGGACCCGGATATTGCTGAGCAATTTGCATAATTACTAAGCAGTGTGGGCCTAGCATGATTGATACCCTTTCGTTTACTCAAGAAGAAGGAGACTTGTTGGAAGGCTATTGCGAAACACTGATTTATTTGTAATCCTAGAGTTTAGTAAAACTAGCATGATGAATATTGCTTCCAATCCTTAAAGATCATATTTTTTTCATGGGTACAAAATGACTATGATGATGCGTCGATGTCGTGGAGCATCCGTGTTTCCCAAACCCTAGACATATGTTTCTGTGGGATGGTGAAAGTTAGAGACTTAGAGTTTCTCTAACTATTAAGTTTATTAAGTTATATTAGGTTTTAAAATTCCATTAATGTTTTAATTTTAAATTATCAAAATATTTAATATACAATAAATATATAAATTTATATAACATAAAGACTCATCTTTTTTTACTTAATAAATTATTTTCAACAAGTTAATGTGTGTGTAGCAAGACACACGTGAAAAATAAGCACCTTTCAATTTTTAATTATCAAATTAATTAACAAATAAATATATAAACATTTTCAAAAAAAATAGATGTTTCGCCTTCCAAATAGAAAAAAAAAATCAAATGGCTATAAAATTTGTAAACTTAATATAATAAGACCCACATGAAAAGATTATTGGCCTTCAAGCGACTTTTCTAAAAATTTATAAATACTTTTTATGTTAAAAAATATTTAAATACATATATTTTAAGTTTTTAATTTATAAGAATTCATATTAATTTTTATGAAAATAATGTGAAATAATTTTAAAGGCATAAAATTTAATATTATTTGATATAATTTATAATTTATAAAAATTAAAAATTATTTAAAGTGAGATGATTATTAAGAAAAATTTATATTTATTAGATTTAATAAAACGAAATATTAAAATTTAATAGTATAAGTTTAACTCAATTATTTAATTCTTATAAATTTCAATTGGGGCAAATATCTATGTATTTATCTTTAAATATTAATTTATTTTCATTTAAATATTATGAAAAATATAACTTTTTTTATAATTAAAAAATTCCAAATTTTTAGTAATTATTTTTTAAAAAAATTTCTTATACTTAAAATAATATTAATAATCACCAGATTTTTTGTTAATTATGATATTTTTGTAAATATATTATATTTTATCATTCAATAAATTATTTAATCTTTTTATTAGTAGAAATTTTAACTGTATGTTCATTTTTTTAATATCTTTAAAAATTTTAATAAATATAGAATTAATTATTTAATATTATAGTAGTCATTATTAATAGTTAGTGCAGTCTTTATTAATTATTATTACAGTCTATTAATATTACTTTTTTTTTGTATTTATATATTTTTTAAATTATTTATTTTTAATAACATATTTAATAATTATACGAGAAGAATGTGTCTTTCAAGGATCACTCATCTATAGACCATGACATATGTATATTTAATATATAAAATTAAATATAATATTAAAACAAATATTATATAAAAAAATTTAAATCATTAAAGAGTAGTGATGAAAATTATACTAAGCCCAAAAAGCTAGAGAAAAATCCATAGCTAAATGGATATATTTTGTAAAAAATAAAATTTAAGGAATGATCGATTGAAATAAAATAAAAAATAAAAAAAAATCAAATAATTATTTAGCGAAGGATTTTGTCTCAATTTAATTAGCTAGGGAGATTACGTCATTAAATCCATCGCACAATTCCCCGCTTTTTTTTGCGTGGAATTTATGAAAAAATTAGCGACGAAATATTTTCAATCTAATATTTTCGTCGCTAATCCATCGCTCATTTCTCTGCTTTTAATTACGTGAAATCAACAAAAATATTAGAGAATGAATATTTTTTATCTAACATTTTCATCGCTAATCTGTCACTATTTACATCACTATTTAAGTAATTTTTGTTGCTAATATATCATTATTTCAATTACTAAATTTACTACGTTTTTACACAGAAATCTATAAAAATATTAGCGAGGGAAATTTTTTAATCAAATATTCTATTGCTAATCCGTCACTAATCCAACTCTAATCTGTCACAAATTTATAATTTAATATAAAATTAAAAATCCCCTATTATTCACTAGCTAATTTCTCACTAATTAGCTATGGATTTTATCCCTAGCTAAATTTTACTAGCTAATTCGATATTTTCTTGAAGTGCCTATCTATCTATCTAATTATCTGTCTATCTATCTACCTATAAGTCAATCTATTTATCTTTCTATCTATATGTCTATCTATCTTTTGATCTATTTGTCTATCAAAATTTAAATCTATCTGTCTATCTATCTATCAATCTATTTGTCTATCTAGTTGTATATCTTTTTATCTATCTATCTGTATATCAATCTGTCTACCGATCTGTCTATCTATCTAACTATCTATCTATTTATATATCTACCTATCTATTTACCAATCTATCTGCCTATTAATTTGTCTTTCTATTTGTCTATTTATTTCTCTATCTATTTATCTATCTATCCATCTGTATATCTATCTTTCTATCTATTTGTCTATTTATATGTTTATCTATATGTCTAATGATATGTCATTTTATCTGTCTATCTATCTATCTACCTATCATCAGTCTGTCTGTCTGTCTATCTTTTTGTCAATATATTTGTCTATTATTTTGTCTATCTATCTATATGTCAATCTTTTCTATCTATCTGTCTATCTTTTATCTATCAATTTGTCAAAAATTATTTATCAATATGTCTATGTATGTATCTATCTATCTACTGTCTATCTATCAATCTATCTATTTATCTATCTATCTATCTACCTATCTATCAGACTATGCATAAGTCTGTCTATCTACCTTTCTATCTATATATCTATGTTTCTATTTGTCTATCTTTCTATCTATAAATCTATCAATCAATCTATCTATCTATCTGTGTATCTATCAATCATTCAATCTATCTAACTATCTTTCTATCTATCTTTAAATCTATATATCTATCAATCTGTCTATTTGTTTATCTATCTATTTATCTATCCATCTATCTATCCTTCAATCTATTTATCAATCTATCTTCCAATCATACCCTCAATCTATATGTCAATCTATATGACAATCTATCCATCTATATATCCATTGATCTATCTATCAATTAATCCATCTATCTATCTAACTATCTATCTAACTATCTATCCATCTATTTATCAATCAATCTGTCTATCTATCCATCAGTATATTCATCTATCTATCCTTTTATCTATCCTTCTAACTATTTGTCAATCTATCAGTTTATCTATCTGTCTATCTATATCTCAATCTATCATTTTATCTATCTATCTATCTGTATATCTATATTTTTATGTCTCTCTCTTTCTATATGTCTTTTGATATGTCAATGTATTTGTATGCCTGTCTGTATATCTAATTGTTTTTTATTTGTCTTTCTATATGTTTGCCTATTTGTCTTTGTAAATGTCTATCTATCTATCTATCAGTCTATCTTTCTCTCTATATATCATCTATCTTTCTATCTGTCTAAATCTCTATCTATATTTATCTCTATCTTTATTACCGTCTATATATCTATTTTTCTATCTTTCTATCTTTCTATCATTTTATCTATCTATCTGTCTGTCTGTCTATGTATTTTTCTATCTATCAGGCTATATGTATATTTATCTATTAGTCTATCTATATATATTTTTATCTATCAGCCTATTTATTTATCTTTATATCTTCTATCTGTTTGTCAATATTTTTGTCTATATGTCCGTCTATCTATCCTTATAACTATCTATTATATAATTATATCTTTTTATCTGAGTTATTTTTTATATTTCTATATGTCAGTCTATTTGTTTGTATATTTATATGTCTATCTATCATTCAATATATCTTTCAATCTCTTTGGCTATTTGTATGTCTATCTGTCTGTCTATATTTCTGTGTATATACCTATCTATTTATTTACTTATATTTCTATCTGTCAATAAATCTATCTGTCTATCCATCTATATGTGTATCTATTTATCTATTTCTCTATCTATCTATAATCTATATTTCTTTCTTTATGTCTATCAATCTATTTATTTAACTATCGATCTATCTACCTATATTTCTATATATCCATCTATCTAACTATTTCTCTATCTGTCAATCTATCTATCAATCTATCTATACATATACATATATATATATATATATTATTGTTTATATATGTGTGTATCTATCCAAATATCTATCAATCTATCTATTCATCAATCTATCCATCTATCAATCTATTTATCTATCCTTCTATCTATTTATCAATCTCTCTTCCAATCTTATACTCAATCTATCTGTCAATCTATCCATCTATATATCCATCAATCTATCCATCTATCTATCTAACTATCTATCCATCAATCTATCTATCTATCTATCTATCCATTAGTTTATTCATCTTTCTATCCTTTTATCTATCCTTCTAACTATCTGTCAATATATCAGTTTATTTATCTGTCTATCTATTCATCTATCTATATCTCAATCTATCCTTTTATCTATCTGTCTATCTATCTACCTAACTATCTGTATATCTATATTTCAATCTCTCTCTCTCTTTCTATCTATCTTTTGATATGTCATAGTATTTGTATGTATGTCTGTGTATCTAATTGTTTTCTATTTTTCTTTCAATCTATTTTGCCTATTTGTCTGTGTAAATGTCTATTTATCTATTTATATGTTTGTATATCTATATGTCGGTCTATCTTTCTCTCTATATATCATCTATCTTTCTATCTGTCTAAATCTTTAACTATATTTCACTCTATCTTTATTACTGTTTATCTATCTGTTTGTCTATCTTTTTTATCTTTTTATCTATCTGTCTATCTATATGTCTATGTATTTATCTATCTATCAAGCTATCAGTATATCTATCTATTAGTCTATCTATTAGTTTATCTATATATTTTTTATCTATCAGTCTATTTATCTATCTATATATCTATCTATCTATTTGTCAATATTTCTATCTATCTGTTCATTTATCTATCCTTATAACTATCTATTATATAATTATATCTTTCTATCTGTATTATTTTTTGTCTTTCTATATGTCAGTTTATTTGTTTGTATATTTATATGTCTATCTATCATTCTATATATCTTTCAATATCTTTGGCTATTTGTATGTCTATCTGTCTGTCTATATTTCTGTGTATATATCTATCTATCTATTTACCTGTATTTCTATCTGTCAATATATCTATCTATCTATCCATCTATATGTGTATCTATCAATTTATTTCTCTATCTATCTATAATCTATATTTCTTTCTTTCTATCTATCAATCTATTTATTTATCTATCAATCTATCTAACTATATTTCCATATATCCATCTATCTAACTATTTCTCTATCTGTCAATCAATCTATTAATCTATCTATTTATATATATATATATATATATATATATATTTATTTATTTATTTATTTATTTATATTATTGTCTATATATATGTGTATCTTTTCCAATATCTATCCATCTATCTATTAATCAATCTATCCATCAATCTATCCATCTATCAATCTGTTTATCTATCCATCTATCCATCTATCTATCCTTCAATCTATTTATCAATCTATCTTCCAATCTTACCCTCAATCTATCTGTCAATCTATATGTCAATCTATCCATCTATATATCTATCAATCTATCCATTATCTATCCGACTATCTATCCATCTATCAATCAATCAATCAATCTGTCTATCTATCCATCAGTCTATTCATCTATCTATCCTTTTATCTACCCTTCTAACTATCTGTCAATCTATCAGTTTATCTATCTGTCTATCTATTCATCTATCTATATCTCAATCTATCCTTTTATATATTTGTCTATATATCTGTCTAACTATTTGTATATCTATATTTCTATATCTCTTTTTCAATCTATCTTTTGATATGTTAGTGTATTTGTACGTTTGTCTGTGTATCTAAGTGTTTTCTATTTGTCTTTCTATCTATTTTTCTTTCTATCTATTTGCCTATTTGTCTGTGTAAATGTCTATTTATCTATTTATATATTTGTATATCTATATGTAGGTCTATCTGTCTAAATCTCGGTCTATATTTCTTTCTATATTTATTACTGTCTATCTATCTACTTGTCTATCTTCTATCTTTTTATCTATCTATCTGTCTATCTATGTGTCTTTGTATTTCTTTATCTATCAGGCTATCTATATATCTATCTATTAGTCTATCTATTAGTCTATCTATTAGTCTATCTATATATATATTTATCTATCATCCAATTTATCTATCTTTATATCTATCTAAATGTTTGTCGATATTTCTGTCTATCTGCCTATCTATCTAATAACTATCTATTATATAATCATATCTTTCTATCTCTATTATTTTCTGTCCTTCTATATGTCAGTCTATTTGTTTGTATATTTATATGTCTATCATTCTATATATCTTTCAATCTCTTTGACTATTTGTATGTCTATCTGTCTGTCTATATTTTGTGTATATATCTATCTATCTATTTACTTATCTTTCTATCTGTTAATAAATCTATCTGTCTATTTATATGTCTATCTATCTGTCTATATGTCTTTTATCTACTTGTTTATCTATCTATCTATTTGTCTCTCTATCTATCTTCCTATCTTTCTATCTATCTAGCTATCTATCTATCTATCTATATATCTATCTATATGTCTGTGTATTTAATTGTCTATTTATATGCCTTTCTCTATATATCTAACTATTTGTGTATCTATTTGACTATATGTCTAAAAATCTATCTATCTATCTATTTATGTTTATGTCTATCTATCTATATGTCTGTCTATATGTATATCTATCTATCTCTCAATATGTATATCTATTTATCTATCTAATTATTTGTCTATTTATTTGTCTATCTATCTATCTCTCTATCTATCTGTATGTCTAACTATATGTATATCAATTTATCAATCTATCTGTTTATCTATCTCTCTTTCTATCTATCATCATTCTGTCTATCTATCAATTAATCTATCTATCTATGTCTCTATCTATATGTCTATCTATTTGTCAAACTATCTATCTATCTATATATCTATTTATCTATCTATCTATATATATATATATCTATCTATCTATCTATCTCTTTCTCTAAAAATTTGTTTATATAAAAGTTTATTTATCTATTTATCTATCTATTTATCTATAGGTCTATCTATATGTATATCTATCTATCTATCTATCTATTTTTTTATCTATCTATTTTTCTATCTATCTATCTATTTATCTATTTGTGTAACTATCGGTCTATCTATCTATCTATAAATTTATCTATCTATATATCAATCAATCTATCTATCTTTTTATTTTCTTATCTATTTATCTCTATATCTATCTATTTATCTATCTGTATGTCTATCAATCTTTATATCTAGCTATTTATCTATCTATAAATCAATCTATATATTTGTTATCTATCTTTCTATCTATCTATTTATTTGTTTATCTATTTGTCTATCTATCTAAGTATCTATCTATCTTTATATCTATATGTATATCTTTTTATCTATCTATTTATCTATCTATGTAACATTTTAAATATATAAATGTCAATTTATCTTTTTATCTATCTGTCTATCATTCAATCTATCTATCTATTTTTCTATTTATCTATCTATATATCTTTCTTTCTATTTTTCTATCTCTCTTTCTATCTATCTGTCTATCTATTTGTCTATCAATCAATCTATTTATCTATCTATCTTTTTGTCTATATATCTGTCAAACTATATTTTTATTTTTCTATCTATCTCTCTATCTATCTATATGTCTATATATCTATCTATTTAATTATATATCTTTGTATCAATATATCTATCTATCTAATTGTATATCTATCTATCTGCCTGTCT